>CANNZV010003628.1:0-43271 GCA_947561585.1 Caprella mutica
GCCATATTAGCTAGTGCCATAAATATACTGATATTTATATGATTTATTAGCTAATTAGCTCCAATTAACATTATTGATATAGTTAACTATAATAACAAACTATTATTAGAAGTAGTATCCTTATTCACAATCAGAATTACGTTACTTCCCATTTTGGAAAAGTCAGTACACCTCCCAGACTTTTCTTACATCATGTTTCCCAGGTTTGAAAACATGACCAACCGCCAACATTTGACCAAACTGCATAAGTTGGGATAACTTCTGACAGTATTAAAAATGTATAACATTTGTTAATACTATTCTTCTAATTCAATGCATATTTAATATATTAGAATTAAGTTTTACACAACATATTTCAACTTCAGGATTAGGAATTTAATTATTTATTATAATAATTAAAAGACCATTTGACGAGTAACATTTTGCTCAATTCTCAACTATTGTAATATTAAGTACAAACTATTTTTAATGCTTCTACATTTGCCAAAGTAATTTACTTCTCATATTAAATTAACTACAATTATTATTAACTATTTATTATGAACATGAAAAATGCACAATAATAATTCAACTCAACCTAATTAATAAACATTAGTTTTAATTATTGCTATTTAACTGGCATAAATCTTAATTCACAATAATTGATAAATTAGTAAATTATTTCAATTGATTATAATGTAAAGAATAATTTTTTCTTTTTATTTTTTATTGTTATTTTGGCAAATTGTTGAAGGAAATTTAAGTCCAAATTTCTTACTGGATTTATTATTCCAGGGTCCCAGTCATTCCCAGTCTAGAGAGACGCATATCCCAGTCATTCCCAGTCTACGGAGACAGTCAAGTCCAAGTCTACGCTAGTCTAGAGAGACCAGCACATTCTAGTCTACGGAAACACGACTTAACCTACGGAGAACTCACAAAGCTACGGATACTTTAGTTCCAATTTCCAGCCCTAGCATACGGACGCAGCAAACACCAATCTTGGCTACATAGCGATAACAGATTGTTACGCACGAAGGAAGTACCAAAGATTATCACTGCAGCGATACCTCACTCGAGAACTACTCGAACCAAAACTACGGACCAATCTGACTCAAGACATAAGCTGAGTACACAATAGGAATAAATAGATAAAAATTTACTCTTGTTTGATTGTCACATTTATTAATTCATCATTTATTTATGTATTAATTAGAACTGGAAATTAAGATGATAGGCTATATCTAGATAAATAATATTCAGGTAAGATAAGTGACTAGCTTTGAAGTGGATATAATAAAACACTTTCTAAGACTAGAGAAACACATTGGAAAAATCTTACACTGTTAAACTGATGTATTTTTGATGCACTTGAATACTAACTAATAAGTGGAACTCGATATTGAGTTTTGTTTATTTTAATTGTATTTAGTAATGATTTAAAAAGTAAATATATTAACAAAGCATTAAAAAAGAATCTTCTTCGTTTTCTTCCTTTATCTATGAGGTGTAAATAAAGGAGGTCCTCACGTGCTTCTGCCATCATAAGAACAGTGAAATTGACGCTTGTAGAGCGGCTACAGCCGTAGCATTAGAATTCATATCAGTGGCTAGAGCCACGCGTCTGTAGCCGTATGGCTCGAGCAGTGTGGCTCTTGCCGCTTCAACTGCCGCATTGGAATCCCACCTAAAGAGGTGTTCCTTCGCACTTTACAAAAACGGAACACCTCTCGAACTCCGCACCTGACATACAGGGGATGTGCGATGAGGAATTCCACGGGATTTACTCCGGATATAAATTGTTACTTGGGATTTTGAAACATCCTGTAGAAAGAACTTGTTTCAAAACCTAGCAACACCAGTACCATCTTTGAAAACAACTCTGATAATAGCTTTGTTTTCAATGAACTATGTGCTACTTGCGCTACAACAAACAATTCATCTATTTCAATAGATCATCATCAGTTTGACCATCTTAATCGAACTTGGATTAGAAAACCGTCAGATCCTCAGCCATATGTCAATCTGACAGTCAGTACATCCAAGGAAGACTACTCACAATTTGGATACGAATTAGATGCTACGACCAAATCCTTTGAATTTGCAGTCCTGGCAGACACAGGATGCCAAAGCTGTCTTGCAGGCATCAAAGTTATTCAGCGGCTCAATTTGAAAAGATCTAATCTCATCCCAATAACTATAAAAAAGCATGCAGCCTATAATAAAGACATCAATATTCTTGGAGCTGCTATACTACGCTTCAGAGGGACAAACTCTCATGGAAATAATGTGGAAACAAGGCAAGTAACCTATATATAACTGATAACTCTGACAAAATATTTCTCAGCAAAGAAGATTTCATTGCTTTGGGCATGATATCCCAAGAGTTTCCAAGGGTTGGTGAGATATCTCCAAAATCATCATCCAATCACATTTCATCTCAATCATGCAAATGTCCCAAAAGACAGTTACCGCCTCCAGTCCTCAAAAAGTTACCATGTGCCCCACCCAACAGATGCAAACAGGCAACGTCGCCTCTAGATTTTTTCTCAATTACTATGAAGCCAGTATCTTCAACACCTGCGAACACCAACCATTACCAATGATGCAGGGTCCCGTGACAATTCATACCCCTATACCCGTCGTCCTTCACTGGCAAGAAGAGGTCAAGCAAGGCATAGATCAGGATGTTCGTCTGGAGGTCATTGAGGCTGTTCCTGTCGGTGAACCTGTTACCTGGTGTCACCGAATGGTGGTGTGTGCGAAGAAGAACGAGAAATCACGTAGAACCGTCGATCTACAGGCCTTGAATGCTCATGCCACACGCGAGACTCATCACACCCAGTCTCCATTCCACCAGGCCAGGACAGTCCCTCAAGGTAAAATGAAAACCGTACTAGATGCATGGAACGGATACCACAATGTTCCAATCCGCGAAGAGGATCGCGATATGACCACTTTCATCCCCCATGGGGACGGTATAGATATCGCACGGCTCCTTAAGGCTACATAGCCTCGGGTGATGGATACTCAAGGAAGTACGATGAGATTGTCGCCGAAATTCCAAACAAAACAAAATGTATAGGCGATACACTAATATGGTCTGACAACATAGAGCGCAGCTTCTATCAAAACGCTCAGTGGTTGGATGTCTGCAGAAAGAATGGTATAAACCTCAACCCATGAAAAATTCGTTTTCGCTGAAGATACAGTAGAATTTGCTGGTTTTGAAATCTCCCTCAACACAGCTCGTCCATGCGAGAAATACTTCATTGCCATCCGCGACTTCCCTACCCCAAAAAACATCACAGATATTCGTTCCTGGTTCGGGTTTTGTGAACCAAGTATCTCATGCATTCTCCATGGCATCAAAAATGTTGCCATATAGACAATTACTCAAGCCTTGAAAAGACTTCTATTGGGAATCTACAATCAACAGTCTATTTGAAAGAGTCCAAGCTAAATATCGTAGAGGAAATTAAAGAAGGGGTTCAAATTTTGACAAAAATAGGCCAACCTGCCTTGCGACTGATTGGTCCAAGTCAGGCATTGGATTCTGGCTTTACCAAAAATACTGTACTTGTTTAGGTGTCAAACCACTGTGCTGCCGCACTGGATGGAAAACTACACTCATTGGGAGCAGATTCACCCACGCAAGAGTTAGCGGTTGCTGATTCGTTGGACAAAGCACATTATTTTGTGCTCGGTTGTTCAAACCTAATAATTACAGTTGGCCACAAACCACTGCTAAAAATTCTTAGTGATCGGTGCCTAGAAGACATCCCAAATGCTAGACTAAAAAATTTGAAATAAAAAAATTAAGGTATAAATTCAGAATTATGCTGTAGAGGGCTGCATTAATATTGTTGACTGAACTTTTGTTATAAATTGCTTTTCTCTGAAACACTCCTCTCAGCAACATCAGAATTGTAAACTGGCACTCAGTTTATTTTTATCTCAGTTCTCTCCCAGCCTCCATAGTGTCAACATGCCTCCCTAAAGTGCTCTGTGTTTGTTTACATTTTACTTTGTTTACTTTTTGTGTTTCCTGATTTCATTTATGTTCTTTTGTTTAATTCTCTTCTTTGTTCAGATTTCTATTATTATTAAAATTTGGAAGGTAGATATTTACTATCTAATAAAATCTTGGTTAAGTTAGCTTCTAAGACTTGAGAATAATATAAGAGAGTCTATAGCAGCAGGGAGAATATGTTTTGTTACTTATATTGACTTGAAGGGTGCGTTTGACACAGTGTGGGGAGAGGGCTTGATATGTAAACTAGTATGCAGTGGTATTAGAGGAAACATGATTAGCTGGTTAGATAACTACTTTAGGAGCAGAGCAATCAGGGTCAATGTAGAGGGAATGCTGTCCGACTCTGTTGAGGTGGAAACAGGAACTCCTCAAGGTGCAATTCTCTCGCCAATCCTCTTCAATCTAATGATGATGGATATGCCTAAAGATGAATTTGCACATCTCTATGTCTATGCAGATGATATAACTGTCAGCTGTGTGGCAGATGATCCTGCAATAGCTAAACGGATAATGCAGAACTATCTGAACAGATTTGCAGAATGGGCAAAAAAGTGGGGTCTCACTGTCAATACACAGAAATCTGTAGTACAGCATTTCACCAGGAAAAAAATACAGTGTCCAATATTACGTCTCAATGGGAATGTCATTGAATACAAAAAAAATACACGATTACTTGGAATGCAGTTTGATTCTCCCAATCTTAATTGGGGTAACCATATAGATCAATTGAAAAGAGACTGTAATTTAAGATTAAACCTTATGAAAACGTTCTCCTCATCCATGTGGGGGGCCTCCACATTGGTATTAAAAAACTTCTATATAGCTTACATCAGGGCCAAGATAGATTATGGAAGTATCCTCTATGGTTCAGCTTCAAAGACTAATCTAAAAAAAATGGATCCAATACAAAATTGCGCTTTGAGGCTAATACTAGGAGCAAGAAGAACATCTCCGATACTCTCCCTAGAAGTCGAGGCAGGAATCGTACCTCTAACACTTCATAGAGACTATCTAAATGTAAAACAAGTAATTAAACTGAAGAATAAACCCAAGGACTATGAAACCACTCGGATGCTAAAATTGAATTCACCTAATATGATTGCAAATGAACACCCATTCAGTTCCTTCTCATGGAGATCTGTGAGGTCCATGAGACAGTTGAACATGACTTCTATCAGAAGAACATTTGGTGATGCTGCTGCACTCTCTCCATGGAAGCATTTGGCTGAGTATGTTAAACTGGAATTTTGTGATGAGGTGAGGGATAATGGTGCTTTCTTAACTTATGTAGGGGAAAAATATGCTGGGTTCACTGTGCTGTTTACTGATGGATCTAAGATAAGTGACGACACTCAGAATTCGGTTGCTGCAGCTATGTATGTTCCATCTCTTGGTACCACAACATGCTGGAAACTGAGATCAGAGCATTCAGTGATCAGCTCTGAGCTGTTTGCCATATGGAAAGCACTAGAGTACTGCAATAATAATGACATTAATAGGACAGTAATTTTTTCAGACTCTAAAAGTGGTCTCCAATCTATTTTAACAAGGGATTCTGAGTATGTAAATATTGTAACTAGAATACAAAACATATTGGTGGACCTCAATATAACAGGGACTGTACATTTACATTGGGTGAAGGCCCATTGTGGTATAGTTGGTAATGAGATAGCAGATCAGTCAGCAAACAAGGGACATGTAAACATAAAAAGTGAGCTATATAATCTTGCCAGTCCGGAGTGGATCAGTATCCTAAAGAGAAGAATGATTGAGTATTGGAGTGAATATTGGCAATTCAATACAGAGTCATCTGGTAGAGGACTGTTCCTGAGGGAGATCAGACAGAGACCATCAAATGATGCACCTGTGGCACAATTCAGAACCAGAAGACATGAAGTAGTTATTCATCGCATGAGAATGGGCCATGCAGGCTTGAGGCAATACCTAAATAGATTTGGGATGAGTGACAGTGAGCTTTGTCAATACTGCATGGTGCCAGAAACAATCCAACACTTCCTGATGGAATGTTCTGAATACCAGGATCAAAGATGGCTCATGTTAAGAAGTCTTTGTGGTATTGGTATAGATGATCCAACACTGACTGTTCTACTGGGAGGAGATCAAACTCTACATAACAAAAGGAGAAATATTTTCCAAATACTGATATACTATATCAAATGCACTGGTAAAATAAAAGATATATAAAAAAAAACTGTGTAACAATTACTATGAGATGTAAGTAGTAGTATAATGGGTCAAGCTACTGAATTTTTTAATGAAACCTTGACATGGTTGGTCAGCTTGACCCACTGAGGGTGGGTCAAGGTTTCCCCTGCCCTCCCAGTAGGACCCACTCTCCTTCCCACAAAAGGAGGGTGGTGCTCCGAAGAGAACGCCCGGCACTTTTCCCCATTGTTTTTGTTATATCTAAATTATGTATTTGTCCTCTTGCCCTCCCAGTAGGACTCACTCTCCTTCCCACAAAAGGAGGGTGGTGCTCTGAAGAGAACGCCCGGCGCTTTTCCCCATTGTTTTTGTTATATCTGAACTATGTATTTGTCCCCTTGCCCTCCCAGTAGGACCCACTCTCCTTCCCACAAAGGAGGGTGGTGCTCCGAAGAGAACGCCCGGCACTTTTCAACATTGTTTTTGTTATATCTAAACTATGTAATTGTCCCCTTGCCCTCCCAGTAGGACCCACTCTTCTTCCCACATAGGAGGGTGGTGCTCTGAAAAGAACGCCCGGCATCCATTCCCTATACCCATTGGGTAAGATAGAGTAACATGTATAGTTTTAACAAAACTCCACAATGTAAATATGTAAATAGCTAATTGAATGCAGATCTGATATTGATATATATAGAAGTAGTTATATGAGTATCTGTGATTGCAACATCTATTGATTTAAAAAAATAAAAACTAATCCAGGAGACAAAGTATTAAATAAATTATACTATAAACTCCTTTTTATTATTTAAAAAAAAAGTTAGCTTAAGAATTCTTTAAATAGAATAAGTTCAGCCTAGGGTTAAGCTGGAACTCCAAACTGTTGTTCTCGCTGATGATCCTGTTTTTTCTGCTTTCTGGTTGGTTCTTGGTAGTAGAGCTTCACTATTTAGTGGTGAGTTTTTAATTGCTGTTTATTGGGAATTTTTATATAGGTATGTAATAGTAATTTAGGATAATGAAGTATTTAAAATTACATAGTTAAAAATCATATAATCTATTTAAAATCATATAATCTATTTAAAATCAAATCGTATTATTATTCTGAAATTTGGTTAAGTAAAGGCAATATTTAAAAACATATTTATTAGAATGGTATTTATATCAATATTTCTGAAAGTGGGGTTTTTCCACACAGGAGCTCTAAATCTTGGGCAGGTCTATAGTTTGGGCACATGCAACCACCCTCAGCTCAGTGAATAGTAGCTGCTTACCTCATCGTTTTTGGCATACCCCATTGACGGCTACTGAGTACTAATTCTATTGGCATACACTTCCCTCATCGTCAGTCTTCGTGACTTTGGAGTTTCAATCCTAGCTTGAGCTCCATTTATTGCACCTGTATTCCATCTGATTTAACCTGGCTTGCCTGAAGTAGTACTGTTTAGTTTTTGGGATTTATTATTAGTCTATTATCATTGTAAATTGGTACTATGCAATTCTTTAAACAATTATGATTCTTCAGATAATTTAAAGTCGACTTTATAGGTAGCTAGCAATTATCACTATATATCAATATAACTTTATTAGGCAATCATTATCATTCATTCATCATTCCATTCATTTGTCCTTATTCATTTTTGAAATGTTATAACTAAGTTTGTCGTTCTCACATTAAATAGGTTGTTCGTCTTCTTTTGTTGTTTCAGTTGCTCTCCGTTTTGTTATCTAGGTACCTACAGGTTAATAGAATCCCTCTCTGGATTAAAGAAGGTGAACCCTGTGACCCTTAACCGTTTCATTGGTGCCCAGTCCCCTTCTTAGTAGTTCTATTCTATCTTGTTTTATATTTTGTCCAATTTGTTTTGGTTTGTCAAGATGTTTAATTTTGATCTCGAGTTCAGTGGTGGTGGTGGTGGTGAACCGGGTGCTGCTTCAGCAACGGGGGCTAGCAACTTTCTTGGACCAACTATCCAATTACCCTCTGTTCATAGGGAAGTAACTGCTAACGGGAAGAATGTGGAGTCAGATGAAGCATGTGCTAACAATTTTCCTGTATCGTATTTCCAGATGCCCGGTTTTTGTCCCAAAACAACTTCTCATAATGAAGAATCTGCTACTAGGAAGATTGTGCAATCAGATATAGCAGGTGTTAAAGATTTTCCTGTACTGAATTCCCAATTGCTCTCTGTCCGCCCTAAGGTATCTTTCCAGAAGAAACCTAAGGATAGGAAGATTGCAGAATCTATCAACACTGAAACTTTGATGCAAGCTGTTCGTGAGCAGTGCTCTGTTATGAAGCAGTATATGAAGAACATGACTGAAAACTCTGAACATGCTGACCCACAAATTAAGCAAGAGATAGAGTCTGCGTGTTGAAATGCTGCGAATGCTGATGAAGACTGTTCCTGTAACCCACAGTGAGTCTGCCGATTCGTCTGTTCAAGGGAAACGCAAGGTCTATAAAAAGTACATCAAATCTGAAAACTCTTCAACTGCCACTTCCGACTCCTCCGAAGTTAATGTCAAGAACAAGTCTCGGGGACGCATGAGACGTCAAAGGAAACAAAGGAACTCGGAGGATAAGAACGAGTCTTCCTTGTTGGAGATCATTTCTCAGATTGACAACCGAAGAGCGCCCATGCCAGCAGATTTCAGTTTGGAATCTGGTCGGTCCTTTGACGATTTCCTTGCTTCGTTTGAAGAGTATTGTCAGAATACCTTTAAGGGCAGTAGAGCTTTATGGACCACAGAACTTGGTCAGTTTCTGAATGGATCTATTAAGCAGTTCTACAAAGTCCTGAATGGTCCTGACGAAGATTACGATGAGGTTAAGAGGAAGCTCATCAAGTGGTCTGAAGAGTCGAAGGAGGCTGTTCAACGAGCAAAACGGAAAAAGTTTGAGAAGATCCATATGAATCAGGGAGAATCATTGAGACGGTATGCTGCTTGGGTAGAAAGAGAATTTAAGCTGGCTTTTCCAAAAAAGAAGATTAACGCGAGTAGAACTTTGCAGGAGAAGTTTCTTGACACCACACCTTCAAGCTTCAGGAAACAAATGGCAGCTGTGAAGAGTTTTCTTTCCCTTCAAGGTAAAAAGCTGGCTTGGGATAGCATCATGAAAGTGGCCAGTGCCTATGATCTGGAGAATAATGGCAACATGATCGAGATCCATAGTGACATTGATCCTGAGGTAACTGAAGTATGGGCTGCTACTGTGCCTCAACCACCACCAACTCCATACACTCATTCAACTGATTTTACTCGGTCATCTTCGGTTCCTCGACAGACTTCTCTCATACATCGGAATCATGGTAATTCTCCAGCTAAGTCTGTACACTTTACAGAGTCTCGGAAAGTATCTGAATCTTTTAGAAATCTTAACCCTGGATACGGTTCTGATACTAAAACTTGCTTTTATTGCAAGCGTCCAGGACACATCAAACGTGATTGCTGGCGTCTTCACACTAAGTGCCTTGCTTGTGGGTCTGATACGCATCGCATAGCCGACTGCCCTCAAAGAAGATCACTGCAGAACAATCCTTGGAAGCCTCAAAGATTTGACTCTGTTAATGCAGCACAGTATCCATCAGGCACATCATATGCTTCGGAAAACGAGAGAGCTCTGGCTGGGCTAGGAACATTCCCTCGTCAGAGCAAACCCGACTTCACAATCTTTTGTTCCGAAGCTCATCAATACAGATGATAACCAGTCTACTGTGCTTGATGAGTCTGATATTGGTGTTTGTGAGGGAGAACTTCAAGGGGAAGATGAGAAATTCTTGAAGTATGAGAAGAAGACTGATGCTTCTTGTGAGGATGCGCAAAAGGAACAAACTGATACCTCTGATGGAGATTTGTTGGAGGAAGAGATCGAGGTTTACATTGGCGTTTCTGAGACCATGATGCTCTGCAGTGTTTCATTTGATAACACCTCTTCTCCGGCTCTAATAGACTCAGGATGCAGCTGTTCCATCATGAGTGAAACACTTCAACGAAAGCTTGGTGCTGATTTGGGACCCGGTAGTCAAACAATTCGTGGTCTTGGTGGAGGATCTGTCCATCCACTTGGAGTGGTGGAAGCTTCGTTTAGATTGGGTGAAATCGAATTTAAACATTAATTTCAAGTAGTCCCTCGTCATATCACAAATCATTCCATTGTATTGGGAAATCAGTTTTCAAGAAAAATGGAATGAGTATTGACCCTCTTGGAAATAAACTCTCTGGTTCCAGTCACTGGGGTACATGGGAGTTGTATCTTGGGGAAACTTATGGTCCACTTGGTTATACCGTTTTACGTAACGTAAATTTAATTGTTGAGGATGATATAGAAGTTAGATATGGCTCTTACAACTTGGTTCCAGTTTCTCTTCCAGCCTATGTTCATCCTGCTCCTGATCAGAAACTGTATTTTAATGGGGAATTAGTTTCTCCGTTTCTGATTGAAGAACCTGGAATCATTTCTACTTCGATGGATAAAATCCAGATCCTAATTACAAAGATTCGTGGCTCATTTTCTACCGAAAAACTGAGTGCTGGTTGCGTTATTGGAAGGGTGTCATCGATGATAGAAGCAGATCTGCCGCGTGATGTAGAAGTGAATTTTGGAGAAGAATCTTCGAATGTTTCATTCACTAACGTGATTCTTGATCACTTAAATGCACATCAGAGAGAGGAGGTCCTGAGTATGATGGATACCTGTACTGACGTCTTCAGCAAGGGTGAGAACGATATTGGATGTGCAGGAGTGACTCGACATAGGATTGAGCTTTATGATGACACACCTATACACCAGAAACCAAGAAGATTCCCCGATCCTGTTAATAGAGAGTTAGAACGTCAATGTGAAGAGATGATTCATCAAGGGATCTTGAGCTATAGTAAAGGTCCTTGGTGTTCTCCTATTGTACCAGTCAGGAAAAAGGATGGCAGTCTTCGTATATGCATTGATTATCGTCAGTTGAATAATGTGACGAAGGCTGACAAATTTCCTATTCCTAATATGAGTGACTTGGTGTTTGGGCTCAACGGTATGTCGTACTTCTCAACTTTGGACTTGGTTAAAGGGTATTATCAGGTACCCATGCATCATGATAGCAAAGAGTTCACTGCATTCTCAACAGCGAACCAGCACTACGAATTTGAAAAGCTGAGTTTTGGATTGAAGAACGCTCCTAGTGCATTCCAAAGGGAAATGCAAGCAGTTCTAAGGGATTTTGATCAGAAGGAGGTCATCGTTTTTATCGATGATATACTTATAATGAGTAAATCATTTTCTGATCATCTTGTATTGGTCTCCCGTGTTCTTCAAACTCTTGCGGCCTATCATATGAAAATTAAAGTGACTAAATGTTCCTGGTTCCAGCAGAGAGTCACCTTTCTCGGGCACATTGTCAGCAAGGATGGGTTACGCAAGAGCGATACATACATGAATTCTGTTCGTGAGTATCCTAGACCATCTACTGTGAAGGAACTACGCCAGTTTTTGGGTGTTGTAAACTTCAAACGAAAGTTTATTGCACATTTTTCGGAGCTGGCGAAACCCCTGACGAGTTTGACAGGAAAGGCAGACAAAACCCGATTGAATTGGACTGTAGAGATGATCGAATCGTTTGAGAACTTGAAGGATGAAATGTGTACAGACATTGAACTCGCATACCCTAATTTTAGCCCTGATGCTTCTAAGCTAGAACTTGCCACTGATGCTTCAGCTTATGGACCCGGAGCTTGCTTGTCACAGGTGCAAGATGGGGAACATAAGGTCATTGCCTATGCATCCATGACCTTTAGCAAGGCACAACGTAACTACAGCACTATCGAGAGGGAGCTTGCAGCGCTAAGATGGGGAATAAATACGTTTCGTAGTTTTTTGTATGGAATCCCTTTCATTTTGTACACAGATCATAGACCGCTGACTTACATGACCTCCATGTCCAACCAGAATTCAAGGATAATGCGTACCCTCGTCGAGCTGTCTGAATTTGATTTTGAGATCAAGTAAAAGCCTGGTCCGGAAAACTACTTAGCTGATGCCTTTTTAAGAAAGCCAGATAACGCTCCTGTACACTCTGAAGGTCCGGATACACCTCTACCTCGTGGTCTGAAGATCATGAAACGTATCCCTGGAGGTGGAGACTCTATGATTGAAAGTTTGTGCGCTGTTTTGTCATGGTACCATCTTAATTACAATCCGGATTTCATTATACCTTCACCTGAAGAGTTGAGAATTTCGGTTGTCAATGAGATCCTTAATAAGCAGAAACTCTATTCGCAACAGAAAACTGGTCGTTCTGGGATATCTCGAGCTCCAGGATGCTTACCATCTACAGATTTCCTGGCAGCTTTCGCAAATCTGTACAGCATGGTGGTAATAGTGTATCATGAGATAACTCAACCTATCGTATATGAACCCATGAAGGTAAACAAACTCATATCTGACAAACCGTATAGAGTTTACCTTTAGTGTCTGGCGGGATTTCACTACAATCCTCTGGAGCCCTCTCGTCTGTTTGTCCCCAGCTTAGCAAGAAGTGGCATGAGTGAAGTCCATGACACACCTGACAATGGTGATTCTTCTGAAGGTGATATTAACGTAGATGATATTGAACCTCTTGTTATGACTGCTATTGATTCAGTGGATGAACATTCTTGTTCATGTAGACATACGTGTCACTGCTATCCAAAAATACAGGTTATAGTTAATGATATACCTCTGTGTGCTTTGATCGACACTGGAGCACAGATATCTCTTATAACGAAGTCAGCAGCACAAATAAGTTCATGTGGGAAACCAGTTCCAGAACACATGAGGTTGAAGGGAGTTTCTATCAAAACCTTTGGTAATAGAATATTGGCTGCTGATGAAACTATGGTAAATGTGATGATCGGTTCTGCTGTATGTTTAGAGGTTCCTTGTGTTGTGGTTGATGATAATGCAATGGCTTGCTGTATCTTGCTTGGTAATAATGTTGTTCGTATGCTTCATGGTGTACTTGATTTTAATTCTGATTCTTGTAGATTGTTGACTTCCGATCGTGATCAGGAGTTTTCTCTTCCGTTTATGAATTCTGGACCATTTGTAGACAAGTTTGGTTATTGCCTGTCAGGAGAAGTCATCACCGATTTTGAGTCATTTCTCTTTAATGACCAAATTAGATTGCTGCAAAAACGACAGAGAGAACTGTGTCAGTTGAAAAATAAGCTAGTAAATGGTATCCTTCCATCAAACTGGAGGGGCACTGGTTTGATGCGTTTCAAGCGTTTCTCTGACTTTCTACACGTAGTTAATGATGTCATTGTTTTCTGTAAAGAAGAAAGCTGTGTACCGGTAGTCTCTTTCAAGTTCATGGTAGAAATTACCATTAGACTTCATTGGCAACTCTGTCATGCTGGACGAAACAAACTACTGGAACATCTGAAGACTCTGATATGGCATCCTTCACTTAGCTCTGTGGTAGCAGATATTTGTGGTTCTTGTGAGACATGTCAAAAGTTTAAGGTCCATTCTGTAATTCCTGGTGTTCCTGTCATCAAGATTCAGGTGCAGAGCCCATTCGAATTGCTGGCAGTAGATTTGGTTAAATTACCATTGACTAAACAACGTCATTGTTATTGTTTGGTTTCGATAGACCACTACTCAAAGTGGCTGAGCTGTGTTCCAATCAAAGACAAGACTTCTAAAACTGTTGCTTGTGCTTTGGAATACAGAGTTTTGCCATTCTTGCCTGCCAAACCTGTTAAACTCTTAAGTGACAATGGTAAAGAATTTACTGGGTCGGAGTTTGAGCAAGTGTTGAGTGACTTTGATATTGAACATATCTATTCAACTCCCTATAAACCGTCATCTAATGGTGCAGTTGAACGAACTAACAGAACTGTAATTGAGATGATTCGTTGCTTGGAAGATGACCAGTCTACTGAGTGGGATACAAAGCTATCAAGAGTGGTTCTTACATATAACCACTCATAGCACTCTCAGTTATCCAACTCACCTTCAGAATTTTTGTTGGCAGTCAACCACACAATGTCTCCAAAACCTATGATTACGGAAGAGACGCGACAGTTGTGGAAGGAGGATCATCCCAGTTTCAAGAGTTTCAAAGTTGGAGACCAAGTGCTGAAGAAAATGATTCTTCAGGGAAACTCTGTATCACTGAAATTTCAACCACGTTACTCAGGACCATATACAGTGATGAAGACTAGAAGCAATGGCCTAACTTACGAAATTTCAAATGGATCAAACGAAATTAGGGTGCATCACAAGCAGCTAATACGCTGGGTTAAAATTCCTAATTACATCAGCAAAGATCCAGCACTGATGAATCTATTCAATTTCTTCACCAAAGAATATAATCATGGAGAGGAATTGGATGATACTAGTTCAGATGATCACTTTCTTGAGAACTCAAACTTTTTTTTTTTTTTTTTTAAACATAAAGAAAGATCAAAGGAAATTTAGGAATCTATTTTACATTCAAATTCAATTTAAAAAAAATGGATGGTATAATGAAAGAATAAAACTGAAACAAATGGAAAGGATTTCGTGGAATATCTAAACTGTTTGTTAAAGACTAGTTATTGTTTTCGTAGAGATCTATTAGATGATTCTTAAGAGTAAATTTGAAAACATTTAATGAATTTGCCATCTTCAATTGATCTGGTAATAAATTCCAGGATTTGATTGTACTATATATAAAACTCTGTTGTGACTTCTTTTTCTTGAAAAAAGGAAGGTTAAATTTGTCTTGAAATCTAGTGTTATGGTGATGCACATCTCTGTGCCTAACTAAGCATGAACTGAAATGGCTATCATAATTATTATGCACTAAGCTCTTATACATGTAGATACAAGATTTTAATTTACAAATATTGTCAAATTTTAGAATTTTACATGAGTGAAAATACAAATGTGTACTATCTCGATAATGAAGTCTATTTATAGCTCGTATAACACTCTTTTGTTTTGTATATAAAGCATTTAAATGATTTCTGGTCGTAGAGCCGAACAGTTCAATACCATATATGAAGTAGGGGTAAATTAATGAATAATATATTAATTTTAATATTCTATCAGGTAAAAAAGATTTTACTTTTTGCATTACTCCTATTGTCTTTGATAATTTATGTGAAATATAGTCAATATGATCCTTAAAAGTAAGGTTAGAGTCTAAATATACACCCAAAAATTTAGTAGATGAACAAGATTGAAGGACGTTAAAGCCTATGCTAATTGGCGAAATAGTTACTTGTTTACGATGTGAAAATATTAGATATTTCGACTTATCAACATTTAAACACATTATATTAGCAAGGAGCCATTCATTAACTCGCTTCAATTCGTCATTGATAACAGTGTGAACATATGGTAACTGGTTCCGAGAAAAAGGATAACAAATAGTAGTATTATCAGCAAATAACAGAAACTTGAACCTATTACTGGAAACATGCAAATCATTTATAAATATCTCAAATTAGTAATGGTCCTAGAACTGATCCCTGAGGTACACCATGAGTTACTAATTTGTAGTCAGACTTCATACCGTTAACTGAAACACACTGGTATCTATTTCTAAGGTAGCTACGAAAAAAGTCTAAAGTGACACCCCTAATTCCATAATTGTACAATTTCCCTAACAAAATCGAGTGGTTTATACAATCGAATGCCTTTTTAAAATCAAGGAACAGTGAGAAAACATAATTATTATTGTCAAGTTCACTGTGAATATAATTAGATAGAAAAACAAAGGCATTCGATGATGAAACCCCTTTCCTAAAGCCATATTGATTAGTGTATAATGCCTGGGTAGAATCCAGAAAGCTATACAGCCTAGAGTGCACAACCTTTTCAAAAATCTTACTGAAAATGGACAATATTGATATGGGTCTATAATTATCCAAAGCAGTCGCTTCACCACCCTTGTACAAAGGTATAACTTTTGCTATCTTCAATAAATCCGGGAATACACCCTCTGACAATGCTTTATTAATTAGAATACTAATTACCGGGGCGATAATGGGTGCAACTGCCTTGATAACCACAACTGAAACAGAATCTAAGTCGCACTTTTTGTTTTTAAATGAATTAACCAAACTACATATTTCATGAGGAGTGCATGGCCGCCAATAAAGCGAATTTGGATAATTAACATCTGACAAATAATCCTGGAAGCTCCCAATTGATGGTGGTATCGAATCACTCACATTTTTACCAATATTAGCAAAATAGCCATTAAATTCACTAGCAATGTCAAACTCACCACAGTAACTAACACCATTAACAATCAATTCATCAACAGCATTCCTATTATGCGAGAAAGATGGTCTAATTACCTCATTAATTGTCTTCCAAGTCATTTTACAATTTCCAACATATGAGTTAAATTTATCCCTATAATAAGAAGATTTAGAATTTTTAATTAATCTGTTTACAAAGTTCCTCTGTCTTTTGTAAACAGCATCGTGAACTCTACCAATACAATTTAGTTTATAAAGTGTACGTCTTTTTCGAATTTCGATCTTTATTTCATTAGTTATCCATGGCTTAATTATATCTTTGTACGATAAATATTTACTTTTTATAGGACTATTACGATTATAAACATCCATTATTATTTTCACAAGCAACTCCATAGCAAGATTAACATCAGAACAATTATAAACATTAGAGAAATCAGTCAACAATAGCTCATCATGCATCAATTTAAGAGTGTGTGAATTTATTAATCTGAATAATATTTTTTTACAGGATTGTGAGGTAGCACATATGGGAGTGTTTAAAAATAAAAAAACAGGAAAATGGTCAGATACGTCAATAGTTAGGTTTCCAGTCTGTATATTTAATGGATTAGTTATGAAAATGTTGTCAATTAGAGATGAACTATTATTACTGATTCGCGTAGGCTTTGTTATGAGTGGAATTAGTGCATGGGATCTAATAGTATCAAGAAACTGTTTCACATATTGGTTGGTATCATAATTAAATAAATCATAGTTAAAATCCCCGGTCAGAATAACTTCAGAATAATTGCTAATACGTATTCGAGAGAGAATTGAACAAATGTTATCAAGAAACAATTGATGTGGAGCTGAAAGAGGTCTGTAGATAACTATTAATAAATATTTGAAATTAGGACCAATTACTTCTACAAAAAGAGACTCAAAGCCTTCATTCATTATGTTAAGTTGTGGAAGAGCATTTACTTTATAGATATCACGAGCAAAAATAGCTACACCCCCTCCTCTCCTTCCATCTATCCTAAAATTGTGATAGGGCAAGTAACCACTAATATCTATGATATTCACTGTACAGGAATTCAACCAACTTTCACTGAAACATAAGGCATCAAACTTAAAACTAAAATCATCTATCATAGAGAGAACATAGTCGTACTTGGCCCACAAAGACTGGGCATTTAAATGTAAAACTCTAAAACTTCCACCACCATGAGATCCTGCTACATTGTTCAGGTTATCGACATCAAAATATGTTGAGCTGTTTTCGTTATCATTTAAATCAGGAAACAACTCATTAAAATGCTGCAGATCGACATCAACATCAATCAACATATCATTATTAGTCATAATAGATATCAAAATAAAGACATATAAATTCATTATAAGCAGCAAAATTATGAAAAATTAATACAAAGGGAGAGTGTTTCCGTTCAAAATATATCACTAACCAAGACAACAGATATAGTGATTCTCTGATTCTGATGATGATTTTTTGGGGTTCCCACCTATTGTTGGAGCTGCCTTGTGTTCTGATGGTTCATGCGACTCTTCCGGTGACTCAGGTGAGACATCCGATAATGAGGTATCTTATGCATCATCAACCTGTGAATCCTCATTGACCTCTTGTGAATCTTCATTGACCTCCTGTGATTCTTCATCACATTCCTGTGAATCGCCACCTATTGATGAATCATCAGATTCACACACAGACTCTGATACTTCGGAATCTAATAGTTCCTGTTGTAATGATAAAGAGATTCAGGGAGACTGCGATCTGGAGGAATTTACACATAGGATACTACCTCGAGGGGTTTTTCATTCTTCTCCAACACATGATGTTGTTCCACCCTCTTTTGAATTTTGTCTGCCTTTTGACACCGTTCCGTTTTATGTTAACACGGTGTTGCCTCCTGTTGATGCTGTTCCACCTGTTACTGATGTTGCCTTACCTCTTGTTGATGTCGATCCGCCTTGTGTTGATGTTCCTTTCCATCGAGTTGTTCTTGTTCAGTCTCTTGTTGATGTTCCTCTGCCTCTTGGTCTTTCTCCGCCTCTTTTAGATCTTCCTCCGCCTCTTGTAGATCTTCCTCCGCCTCTTGTAGATCTTTCTCCGCCTCTTGTAGATCTTTCTCCGCCTCTTGTTGAACTTCATTCGCCTCATGTTGAACTTCATTCGCCTCATGTTGATCCTCGTTTGCCTCTTGTTGATCCTCGTTTGCCTCTTGTTGACCCTCCTTTGCCTCTTGTTGACCCTCGTTCGCCTCTTACTGACCCTCGTTCGCCTCTTGCTGACCCTCGTTCGCCTGTTGTGAATGATATCCTGTCTCCTGCTGTTGTTGTTTGTTCATCACCTACTGAGTTTGGTTCACCAACTGTTACCTTTGGTTCACTCTTTGCTTGCGTTGAGTCCACCCCGGTTGTTGATTATTCATCACCTATAATTCAAGTTACGACACCTTTCAGTTCTGGTGCATTAAATGATTCTGCAATGTCTGCTAGAAGTCCGATACATATGGAGCTTGGAGAAGATATGCTCTCTGTTGATGATAGAACACCGGTAGCTTGCAATAATCCTAGTGATGAAAAGTCTTGCAGCTCTGATGTTAACCACTCATCTGTTTTCAGGACTGAGTTTCAGAGAAGCGTTGTTCCGGTTTGTACTCCAGTCTTGGGTGAAGCAAACACAAACTTATCAACTAACATTACTGTTGACAGCCCGGCTTGGGATAATTTCCTTGGCTTCAGTCCTCTAGCGTCAGAATTTGTATCTCTTACATGTGCACCAACTTCTGAGAATTCCTCTTTCACTGGCTTTTCACCATCAACTCCCTCTTATCGAACAACTATTTTTGATAGACTCGAAGTGTTGCGCAAGACAAGTCAGTTGGAGAGTGCAGTACCTCAGAACAATCGAGTTAGCTTGAGCCCAATGAAGAGAGAAGCAGAAATATGTAGAAAGCTGATTGCTGAGTGCAGACAGGCAGGACGCAATCGAGTCAGAGCACTACATAGGCCTGGACTACGCAGACAGTCTCTCATGAATGCTCAGGAACCTGTACTATGTTCTCCAATTTCAGAGTACAAAGGACCTATTACCTTATCAGATCTAGATATCTTTTTGTCAAGTCAAGGGAGGACTGAGTTTTGTGATGTTTTGATATTTTTCTTCCCTTAATTTTTTAGTGTTAAAATTTATTAACACTTGGGGGGGGGGGAATGTAGAGGGCTGCATTAATATTGTTGACTGAACTTTTGTTATAAATTGCTTTTCTCTGAAACACTCCTCTCAGCAACATCAGAATTGTAAACTGGCACTCAGTTTATTTTTATCTCAGTTCTCTCCCAGCCTCCATAGTGTCAACATGTCTCCCTAAAGAGCTCTGTGTTTGTTTACATTTTACTTTGTTTACTTTTTGTGTTTCCTGATTTCATTTATGTTCTTTTGTTTAATTCTCTTTTTTGTTCAGATTTCTATTATTATTAAAATTTGGAAGGTAGATATTTACTATCTAATAAAATCTTGGTAAAGTTAGCTTAAGAATTCTTTAAATAGAATAAGTTCAGCCTAGGGGCTAAGCTGGAACTCCAAACTGTTGTTCTCGCTGATGATCCTGTTTTTGCTGCTTTCTGGTTGGTTCTTGGTAGTAGAGCTTCACTATTAGTGGTGAGTTTTTAATTGCTGTTTATTGGGAATTTGTATATAGGTATGTAATAGTAATTTAGGATAATGAAGTATTTAAAATTACATAGTTAAAAATCATATAATCTATTTAAAATCATATAATCTATTTAAAATCATATAATCTATTTAAAATCATATAATCTATTTAAAATCAAATCGTATTATTATTCTGAAATTTGGTTAAGTAAAGGCAATATTTAAAAACATATTTATTAGAATGGTATTTATATCAATATTTCTGAAAGTGGGGTTTTTCCACACAGGAGCTCTAATTCTTGGGCAGGTCTTTAGTTTGGGCACATGCAACCACCCTCAGCTGAGTGAATAGTAACTACTTACTTACCTCATCGTTTTTGGCATACCCCATTGACGGCTACTGAGTACTAATTCTATTGGCATACACTTCCCTCATCGTCAGTCTTCGTGACTTTGGAGTTTCAATCCTAGCTTGAGCTCCATTTATTGCACCTGTATTCCATCTGATTTAACCTGGCTTGCCTGAAGTAGTACTGTTTAGTTTTTGGGATTTATTATTAGTCTATTATCATTGTAAATTTTTACTATGCAATTCTTTAAACAATTATGATTCTTCAGATAATTTAAAGTCGACTTTATAGGTAGCTAGCTATTATCACTATATATCAATATAACTTTATTAGGCAATCATTATCATTCATTCATCATTCCATTCATTTGTCCTTATTCATTTTTGAAATGTTGTTACTAAGTTTGTCGTTTCCACATTATATAGGTTGTTCGTCTTCTTTTGTTGTTTCAGTTGCTCTCCGTTTAAGTTATCTAGGTACCTACAGGTTAATAGAATCCCTCTCTGGATTAAAGAAGGTGAACCCTGTGACCCTTAACCGTTTCAATGCACATTCCTGGAGTCAAACACAAGGCCGCTGACACTACTTCTCGCAATCCAACTAGTGATCGGTATATCAAAGAACTGACCCTCCAAGATGATATAGCATCTATCAAAGATAACAACTTGATTGAAAGATACTCCATCGAACGTGGAATTCTCTTGACTCACATATCTGCACTTCAATCGATTCAATCAGTCACCTGGGAGAGAGTTAAGCTTGCCACAATCAGTAGTTCTGATATGCACGAACTCGTCTCCCTGATAGAATCTGACATATCATAACAGAAGAAGAATATACCACTGATGCTGTCTGATTACCATCATGTCAGAGAAGATCTTTATGCAGTCGATGGCGAAATCATCTACAAGGGCAGGATAGACATACCACCTTCTCTTCGACAAGAAGTCCTAGACGCCCTTCAATCTGCACATCAACTCATCAAGGCGTATTATCAATAATGGCCCGTGCGGAGAGCTCAGTCTATTGGCCTGGAATGACAACTCACATTACCGAAAAGCGACAAAGCTGCTATCATTGTAACCGTATGGCACCATCGCTCCCAGCCGCTCAACCATATCTTTTAATTTCACCTGAATATCCTTTCCAACGCGTATGCGCTGATTTCTTTCATTACAAAGGAATGAATTACTTGGTAGTGGTTCATCGATACTCAAACTGGCCGATTATACAGGGTGGGGCGTTAAGTTTGGAAGCAAATGAAAGTGCATATTATAATCCAACGAAAAATATATTTAATAATTTACAGATATGTATTATTACATAAGGGTTTTAAGAATTCAAAAATCATAAATTTATTCAAAATGTCCCCCCTTTTTTTAATAACAGCCTCAAATCTCCTCCGAACTCCTCCTACTGCGGCACGCAACTGTTCTTGTGAAATTTCCTTCCAAGATCTCTGGAGCGAACGCTTTAAATCATCCACACTTGATGGAATTAACCACAAGCCTTTGATTCAAGAATGGACCATACCGAAAAATCCATAGGATTGACATCTGGGGAGCAGGGAGGCCACATTTCTTTGGACCAAAACCGTGGATGATGGTCATGGCACCAGTTTTGAGTGACATTTGCAGTATGTGAAGTCGCGCCGTCTTGCTGAAATGTCCATAGAGTGTCATTACCGAAGTGATCCTTAGCTGACTCCAACATTGGCGTCAAAATATTCTCAATATAACATTTAGCATTAATTACTTATCGCCATTCTTGTTCATTCTGGAGCGTTCCAGAGGTGCCAACTTATGAGATGTCCACCTGCATCGGCCGTTAACTTAAGCATTCAGTCACAGATCATTGAATATAGGAAGATGTTTCACTGCTACTTGGACGCTAGTGGCCAAATAATTATTTAACTGCGAGCGTATCAGCCAATCAGAGAGAGGGGTACCGTGACGTCACATATGTACTACAAACGTACTAACAAACGAGTATATGTACATATATATAACGGTCAGAGCTACATTTTCTTTTACGACCAATAAGGGGAAACCAAAGTAGTAATGTAAATTTTAATTTTCAGGAAGAAAGGTTAATTTAAGTTTTATATTTAAACGTATATTTAATATAAATAGAAAACAAGAATCGAAGTCGCAACTAAAATATTTCGAGCAAACTGAATAGTAACTTATTAACTGTTCAGTCTCAACGCCATTGTGCAAGTTTTTAACCACAGATTGTAATCATGTTTTCTGGACAAAAACAACCGATCTCTAAATGTATTGATACAATTATTGATAAATGAACATTTTCGTACATTGCCCATTTCTCACTAGTTTAATATTTATGAAAGATACAATAAATATTAAATTTAGTCACAGACTACAGAGCACGTCCGCATGCTAACGATATTGCATCAGAAATAAACCGACGCTCCGCGGCTCCAAATTCATACTGAACACATGTACAGAACAGAAATAATTATATTACTTAAAAATATATATTCTATTATCAGTTTAATATCATAAATGAATATTTTGATTTTAAATAGCATATTAAGTTAAATACCATTCTCTTTATGTCGTTTTTGAATAATTAAAAATAAGTAATGTATCAATCGTAGGCAACTCCAAGTATACGTCACGGTACGGACGAATCCGGTGCCAAGTGTCGCTAGAAAATTGAAAATACTGTAGTGCGACATCTTCCTATATTCAATGATCTGTGATTCAGTTCGCCATTTGCATTCGGCGCGTTAACATGTGTGTGTTTTTTCCTGCTCCCCTAGGCTTAAGTCTAGTTATGCGTGCACAGTGTTTGTGATCGATTAAATTCGGTTTTCATTCAAGCCTAGATGTTCTCGTATACAGATAAGTGTTTTTATTATAGCTTTCTTTTAGTTCTGTAGGATATACAATTTTAGCCACTTTTGCTCGTTATTATAAATTTTAAAAAATTACCTATCTTGCGTGGTACTTGAAAACAGGCCTTGCTGATAGTTTTTAAGTGAGCCAGTTAACTACTAACTAGTTATAGGTTGTATGCCTATAGTCTCTTTCCAATAATTTCACAGACAGGGGAATTTCGATAACCCCCTGCTGGACCGAAGACAAACCCTAGAAATTCGTGACTAGGGTAAATCTAGTTAGTTAGTTCGAAGCCGGTATTTCGAGACCCTGCTTACACTGCAAATATACGCTATATCGTGTATAACTAACTCACTTAATATTTTCGTCCCAAATTTACGGTGACTACTAACCAGTAACTACTAACTAGCTATAGGCTTAGCTATGCCTATAGAGTCTCTTTCCAAATTTCACATTGTGAAATTCTTCTCCACTAAGAGAAAAATTATAGACAGGGGAATTTCGATAACCCCCTGCTAGGATTGATGACTAAAACTCTAAGAATTCGTGACTAGAGTTACTAGTTAGAATAGATAAAGCCGGAAATTCGTGACCGTGCTTAAACTGGATATCTCAAAAATACGATAGGGTCACATAGGTAAATTGCGGCTCCCAAATTACATTGAAATGGTGCATTGATATCAAAAGAAGCGCGGTGAATGATATAATTTTTTTTTTTTTTTTTTTAACGTGTGTTTTGAAACCATGATGTTTCTTTTGTTAGAGGCCGCAGTTAGTTAGCGTGCCGCAATTTACCTGCTTGACCCTATATCTAGTAACTATTTAACTCTTGAAATTTTCGTCACAAATTGGTGACTACCAGTTTACTACTAACTAGCTATAGGCTTAGCTATGCCAATAGAGTCTCTTTCCAAATTTCACTCAGTGAAATTCTTCTCTACTAAGAGAAAAATTGTAGACAGGGGAATTTCGATAACCCCCTGCTAGGATTGATGACTAAAACCCTAAGAATTCGTGACTAGGGTACTAGTTAGCTAGTTCAAGCCGGAAATTTGTGACCGTGCTTTACTGGATTGAACAAATATACACTATATATCGTATAATACTATAACTTTCTTGAACTTCCTTATTATATTATATGGTAACTTTACATATGTGCAATAATACTCAAAATAAAATTTTTAACGGGTACAAAGTGGCGTAAATTGTAAATAATACTTGTTTGTAATCATTGCCTAGGGTCCCACAGGTAAATTGCAGTCTTTGCAAGAACTTTTTTAAAACTTTTTGATTCGAATTTTTATTGAAATTTGTTCAGATATCTGAAGTAGCGGAATGCATTCTATATTTTATTATTGTTTGAAGCTATGATTTTTCTGTGGTTAGAGGACACAGTTAGTTAGTGTACCGCAATTTACCTGCTTTACCCTATCTAGCTTATAATTGGTAGCTACTTAAAGATTGATATTGCTACTAGTGCTATGTATTCCATTCAAGAAGCACCATGAGTTTATGGATACAATTGATAATAATAATCCAGTTAACTACTAACTAGTTATAGGTTATATGCCTATAGTCTCTTAACAATAATTTCACATCGTGAAATTTTCTCTGATTCAGAGATATAATATAGACAGGGGAATTTTGAAGAGAAACCCTAAAAATTTGTGACTAAGGTAAATCTAGTCAGTTAGTTTGAAGCCGGTATTTTGAGACCATGCTTTCACTGGAAATATCAAATATACGCTACGCTATATTGTGTATAATTTTTTAACTCTTTATAAAAATTTCGTCGCAAAATCATGGTGACTTCTAACTAGCTACAGGCTATATGCCTATTGAGTCTCCTTCCATATAAACTCACATTATAAAAAATTTCTGTTTCAGAACAATTTTAGAGGGGATTTAGATATTCACTACTATGATTGAATACAGTCTCTATGAATTTTTAGCTAGGGCAACTAGTTAGCTATTTTGGCCGGGAATTTGTGAGCCGAGCTTGTACTGGCTTCATCTAAGGTACACTAGACAGACATATCGTGTAACTTGAACTTTAGTCTCAAGTACCAATATTAATTTCTTAACAAATACAGACTGTTAATACCACTACAGATATGTTTTACAATTGCATATCCAAGTCTAGTTCTTCAATAAAAAAATTTCTGGAAGCCAGTTAACTTACTAGTTATATGCTAATGCCTACAGTCTCTTCCCAAATGAATTTGCAATGTTAAGTTTTTCTCTGATTCAGAGAATTAACAGGGGAATTTCGATAAACTCCTGCTAGGATTCAAGACTGTTCATAGTTTTTCTAGTAGGCCAGTTTACTATGTGTCGCAATATACCTACTTTACCCTAATTACCTATATTCCTCGATACATTCTTCTGCGACTCGGGAATTGACGAAGAGTTGAAGACTGTTGAATACGTTGTTGCACTAGGGCAACAACTAGTCCAACCGGAAATTTGGTACACATAGTTACATAAAACCTGTATTTCAAAAATTATTTCTTATTTTGGAAATTCAAAAACTAATGTCTATAGGTATGAAGATTGGTCATAGAGAAGAATAATAATTTTCGGTTCAGTTTTCTCATTCATATAAGACGTGGAGGACTTCATTTATTTATAAATTTATCTAAAGCCATTGAATCTGCATATCCATAAACAACGTTATTAAATAGAACATTGAAGAACTGTAGTTGGTTCAATGGAATAAATTTGTCCCGTGGCCTCTATTGATTTTGAAGATGATTACTTTTCTGTCCATATAGAGAATAATACCGTAGATATTAGAAATTGGAAAACACTTCTAACTTAAGTAAGTTTAGAGCTAAAGGCTCTACTTGTGAATCATGCAACTTACTTAGTCATGAATTCTATATTGGCAAAATTAAGAACTGAAAGTTACTTGTCTACGTACTATTTAATTTACTTAATTGATAGATAAATTCGTATATGAATGGACTGTTGCAGAGAGAGAGAGAGAGCACTGTTGTTATTAGTAATGAAAGAAATTTTATTTTATTTATTCCTAATCATTAGAAGGAAATGATTTTTAATTGATGCAACAAATTTGAGCAAAATTCTATTAATTGTGACGTTTTTATTTTTATCAAACTGTTGACTCTCTGCCTTCCAGCAGTTTAATGGGGAGGTTTATTCTTTATAAATTTAGAACGTCTTAAAATTAATGCTCTCAAAATTGTCAATGGTAACTTACAAAAAGAATAGAAATTGATGATGATTATCCAGCTTAAAGTATTTAGACACCCTTTCATTACTTTAGTTTCGTGAGCGTTGAAGGTATTTTTAGTTTCAAGCTTTCGATTATAAAGGTTTCTATTCATCATCAGGAGAAGTGTGGAAAACGTGGCCTTCAACTCTGTGTTTATATAACCTCTGATAATATGGATTTCCAGTTGAATATGAATCTTTTCAATCAGTTTAGTAAGCATAAACCATAATTCTCAAAGTATTATACTTAGCTACCACTGATGCATCAACTTGAAGAATGTACATTTCTTATAAATTTATTAAATTTTATTTAAAATTTATTATAATTATTTATTGATAGATGGGATTATATATGCTAAGACTCTACCTCCCACATTAATGTACTAGAACTGAAGGCCATTTTTATCCGGTTGGCAGGGCCTTTTCAAATGACATTTAGTTTGTCCACATCAAAATATTTACTGTCAAGACTACAAATATTCAGCCATGCTCTCGTATTAGTTAAAGTTTTTGACAACGTCTGTTAGAAGACTTATTTTCTGTGAAAAAATATAGGTACTTTTATCAAAACATTCATGCTGATAAAGTAAGTTGGTATTTTGATGGGATTACCGAATAGTAGCTGATATCTAACGTTTAAGTATCATGAGGCTTTACAAAATTTAGGAAGACCAAGTGCAACAGTGTTCATTACCACTTTTGCGGTACAAAATCAGTATCATGTGTTTTTAGTGCAGAATTTCCGCCAAACCTCTATAAACAACATAGCTAGATCACAAGTGGTATATTCTTGAGTAGACAGAAAATTGATCCCATGCAATGTAATGATGTAAAATATTAATGTAAAGTTTTCTTATAATACTGGATTATCTATAGTGAAATCGCTTGCAGTAAAGAGTGTTAGTTATTGAATTAGTGCAGGTATCCTGAATACCAATTAAAATAAAAATTAAATAAGACTAACCACTCCCATGTACAAATGATCTTGGATGTTTCTTTTGTTTTGAATTTTGAAAAATTATTTCCCTCTTGAAGGTATTGCTCTTAGAATTTCAACCTATTAATTAATAAGATATGGTACAAGCTCAATAATCTATACATCAAGTTCCAACTTTCAAAGTTATGGATGTATAAAGATTTTGTATCATGAAAATGACTATTTCAATTACTTTATACACCACGTGTGGGAAATAATGAATTCCTGATTAAATGAGGTATTTTAATGTCAATTCAAATTCTGTCTATATTTAACCTTCAAAGAGTACATGGATTAGATTTCGTGAAGAGTCTAATCAACTCTGTAAGTTTCCGAAAATCATACAAACAGTACCTATCTATTTCAAAAATAGGTAGATGGATTGAAGCAATTATGGAAGAAGCAGGAATCGACATTGCTAATTTTAATCTCTGCACTTGTGCAGCAGCCGCCTGTTCTTTCTTAAACCATAATATTACCATTGACGATATTGAAGGTCACAGGCTGGGCCAATGTTACAATTTTCTAATGCTCTTATCTTTAATTCGTACTTGAAAATTGGTTGGTCTCATCTTTTGCTGCGTTCTTTAAAATCTCATAAGTTGGCACCTCTGGAACACTCCAGAATGAACAAGAATGGCGATAAGTAATTGAACAGTTACCCAAGGCTTACCTGTAAGGCTCAATTACTTCGGAAGCCATTCTTGTTCATTTTTCTGGAGTGTTCTTTCCCGCCCGAACACTCAAGAAATACACAACAAAAGATTCGATCTTTGAATACTGAATGCTTAAGTTAACGGCCGATGCAGGTGGACATCTCATAAGTTGGCACCTCTGGAACACTCCAGAAAAATGAACAAGAATGGCTTCCGAAGTAATTGAAGTCACCCTTCACCTTACAGGTAAGCCTTGGGTAACTGTTCAATTAAATTTCAAGGTTTGTCTTTGAAATAATTGAATTAGTGCTTTATATTTTGCGTCTGGTTGGTGGTGATAAATAATTGAAGCAATTTGTTCTAATTCCTATAGAATAAACTACTGGTGACTGCTTAAGCCTGTCGGCATTACCTCTTGATGACCTAACTCATCGCCGTTTTCAACTTTAAATAAATTCTTGTTGGCATATCTTTACGAAGGTATATTCCGAACATTATTTGTGTGAATTTGTGGTGGTAAATATTGCTCTATTCTAATTTCTAATGTTCAAATTATATATTCCAGATAAATGAATAAACACAGGGAACTTCTTTAAATTTATAATTATCCTAAAAATTTCTGATTTAACTAAATAAATAATTTTTACATAAATTAATTCTTGAAATTTAATAATTTGCCACCATTTAATTCTTGCAATGCCTGATTCGGAAGATACCATGCCTACATTGGATACTAGCAAGGCCAAACTTGTTAGTAAACGTGCTGCTGTTAAACGTCTTATAACTACTTCATTTTAATTATCACAATTCTGGTTTAAATACTTCAACCTTTGAAACTCTCATAAAAGATTACTTGAATGATGTAAAATTACTTGATAACCAAATTGTTGATTATCATCTAGAATTGTCAGACTATAACGAACTGTTTGACGGGGATTTAGAGATTGAATTGGAGAGCCAAACTAAGTATACTTTGTCTATTTACTCCTTGCTCTCTAATCTTGAGATAAATTTTAAAGTTAATTCTGATATCTGTGTACCCGTGAGTGAGTTAGATCTTCCTGACCCTGTGAGTAATAACTGTAACGATAAAACCTTGACTCCTCTCTCAACACAGTTTCATTGCAATTTTCCTTTGCTAAAATGACGAGAACAATTTTCTCATCATTTTAACAAACTTATAGCTAAGACACTAAAGTGCATCGAACTTATGCACTTTAGTGCATCCAAACAATAATTTGATGCACTAAAGTATCTCGCATTTATAGAGACAAAGCCATAGGGTGAACTCGAAACACCTGGCCGGGTGCATCAAAATCTCTCTGAGTGTAATAACTACTATTTAATTAGTAACATAATAACAGATCAAACTTAGGGTAAAAAATCAAACAGTTGCCAATTCAAACTGAAATATATATTATTTTATTTATGCCATTTCAACTAAAAAATCATATTTTTATTTAAAATTGAATGGAATGTTTAATTTTCAATGTGAATAATTATTTCAAACGAAAAAATAATATTTCATACTATATATGAATTAACTAGCGGCCAAACTCATTTTTATCAAGGAAATAAAAATGTTTTAAATTAATAATTGAAGGGATAACAGGCCTATTCAGTATTCATACTAAATTGCTTGAAACGGCTACAATTTCAAAGATGTACTTAATTGAGGATATTAAATTGGCTATTTGGTGTGATTAAAGTTAGGAGAAATCGTTTGCACCTAACCTCTCTGATTGTCTGGCGATAAATAGTTATGTACACCAGTATAATAAATATACTGGTACATCAAAAAATCACTGGATTGGTTAACCAATGTTTTCCTTCATTGGGCCGGCCAGTGTTGTTTGGCAACCGTTGGCCCAGTGTCGTTTTCATTGCATTGGCCCAGTGTGTAATAATGTAAGACACTTGTAAGATTTTTGTGTTCGCTCTCTGTTCTTAGAAAGGGTTTTAATATATCCACTTCTAAGCCAAACATTAATCTTATTTAAATATTAATTATATATATAGCCTATCCTCTTATTTTCTTCTTTTCCAGTTCTAATTAATACATAAACAAATGATGAATTAATAAATGTGACAATCAAACAAGAGTTAATTTTTATCTATTTATTCCTATTGTACTCAGCTTATGTCTTGAGTCAGATTGTTCCGTAGTTTTGGTTCGAGTAGTTCTCGAGTGAGGTCCCACTTGACTTCAGTGATAACATAGTAAACAGAATAGTATAGTACCCCAGTTACATGTATTATTCAAATTTATTCTGGGTAGGCTGTGACGTCATGTATGTAAGCATGAGGTCATGTCATACTAAACAGAATTTCTGTGGGTCACGTGGAATAGAGAATTAAGATGGCGGCCAACGCGACCGATCTGACTAATGATCTAATTATCTTGAATAAATCGTCTTATTCAAGACTAAAAATTTGTTACTATTTTGGGTGTAAAAAGACCAGTAGCAATTTCATCAATAGTCCGTATGACTATAAAGATTGGTTAGAAGCATGCGGTAATGTGGAATTAAAAAAAATATCACTGATAACGTTATTTAACAAAAGTTGGGTGTGTTGCAGCCATCTTTTGTGTTTGTACTGTACGTACAAACGTACGCACCATTGTTGACATGTGACGTCACAGCCTACCGGGACACGCGTAATATCCCCCCTATAGCTCTGGGATACTATATCTTCTCTGTACTGTAGTGATAATCTTTAGTACTTCCTTCGTGCATAACAATCTGTTATCGCTATGTAGCCAAGATTGGTGTTTGATGCGTCCGTATGCTAGGATTGGGATTTGGAACTAAAGTATCCGTAGATTTGTGAGTCTCCTTATGCTAAGTCTTGTTTCCGTAGCTTGGGTAGACTCGGGTGAGTTCTCCGTAGACTTGGAGTGACTGTCTCCGTAGAATTGGACGAGTTCTCCTTAAGGTACGTTTTTATGCAACGATTGTTGCGATCATCGCTCAGCCATGATCGCCCAGCAATAGGAATACATTGAATTATAGCTTGGCGATAATTGCTCGTTGCAAAACAGCTCCATAGGAATAGTATTAAACTAGTGCTCAGCGATGATCGCAATTAACAATCGCTGCATGCAAAACGTACCTTTTGACTGGGACCCTGGAATAATAAATCCAGTTAGAAATTTGGACTTAAATTTCCTTCGACAATTTGCTAAAATAACAATAAAAAATAATTTTTTACATTATAATCAATTGAATTAATTTACTAATTTATCAATTATTGTGAATAAAGATTTATGTCAGTGAAACAGCAATTATTAAATATTAATCTCAATAAGTAAAATTATACCTATTTATTTCTAATGTTTATTAATTAGGTTGAGTTGAATTATTTATTTGGCATATTTCATGTTCATAATAAATAATTAATAATAATTGTAGTTAATTTAATATCAGAAGTAAATTACTTTGGCAAATGTAGAAGCATTAAAAATAGTTTGTACTTAATATTACAATGATTGAGAATTGAGCAAAATGTTACTCGTCAAATGGCCTTTTAATCATTATAATAAATAATTAAATTCATGATCCTGAAGTTGAAATATGTTATGTAAAACTTAATTCTATTACATTAAATATGCATTGAATTAGAAGAATAGTATTAACAAATGTTATACACTTTTAATACTGTCAGAAATTATCCCAACTTATGCAGTTGGTCAAATGTTGGCGGTTGGTCATGTTTTCAAACCAGGGAAAATGGGAAGTAACGTAATTCTGATTGTGAATAAAGACACTAATTATTCTAATAATAGTTTGTTATTATAGTTAACTATATTAATAATGTTAATTGGAGCTAATTAGCTAATAATCATATAAATATCAGTATATTTATGGCACTAGCTAATATGGCAATTCAGTATAATGAATATGGCATTATTAAGAATTATATTATAAAATAACCTTGAGAGAATAATTACTAGTTTTATATTTACCCTTTAGTTAAGAAGATTTGGGGAATTGGTTTGGAGTTAATCCTAGGCTGTTGTTATTGACTATTCTTGAGAACTATGTGCTTATTTCTTTGTAAATACATAGTAAGTTGTATATAAGTTGGAATGTGTTATGTCTGCAATAAAAGTGTTAATATTGATAATTGGTAAGAGTAATAATTTAATTTTGATTCAAAATCACTAGCACTGATTAAGGCACTGTTCACTCTGTTCTATCAGACTTGAATTTCTCCCTTACAATCTGTGGGCGGAAACTAAACAATGGGTAGACCTAATTGTATTTAGCGCGTGTGTTTCTAGAGTGTTGCCATAAGGTTTACAAATACCTATGAACTTAATTGCTTTGTATTTTGTAGTTGTAATGGATTATGTAATAATTAGTTGTTGTTAATTAATTATGCAATAATCGGGTTGCAACAATAACACCGGCGTACCAATGCACGATCGTGCCTTTACTTTGCCAACGTTTACCAAAGTTGGCCCGATAGTGCAATGTTATCAGGGTAGGTTCATCACGTACTGTCAAACTAGCACATGAACTCATACCAATAACGTATTAAAATAAAACAAATTAAATAGCACTGAATACCTAATACGTTGTCAGTTATTAGAAGCTATATATTCTTTAGATTAGATTATTATACAACGAAATCATTAACTTTAGCGTTCACTGGAGCTACTAAAAAATTTCATTTGAGTATTATTAGACGTGCATTAATAAGAATTAAATCATATTAGTTGTTCATAAAATTATAAGTTAATCATTGAAATTTTTTGTGAGTTTATTAGTATCCCTGATAACATGGCACTATCGGGCCAACGTCGGTAAACGTTGGCAAAGTAAAGACACGATCAGGCATTGGCACGCCAATGCTATTACACACTGGGCAATGCAATGAAAACGACATTAGGCCAACGGTTGCCAAACATCACTGGCCCAATGAAGAAAAACAATCACACCAAAAGCCAATTTAATATCCTCAATTAGGTATATCTTTGAAGATGTAGCCGTTTCTGGCAATTTAGTATGAATATGCCTGTTATCCCTTCAATTATTAATTTAACATTTTATTTATTTCATTCATAATAATGAGCTCATATAGGGTTCCATATTTTCGAACACATAAAATTCTGTATATAAGTTTCCGGTAATATGAAATATCGTTTCAGATCATCCGGCATCTTGAAAAAGATTTTTCAGTTTGTACGGTAAATGAATTTTAATTGAAAATATATCCAGTAATATGAAAAAAACTACATTTTTATAATTCGAATTAAAAATCATGTAGATTTTTTTTTTAATAAATTGGCAACACTGGTTAACAAAATCCAAACGATTGACAATCATACTTCGTTATTGTGCCTGGTTTGACGTGAAAAGGCGTGTTACATTGGTTGTTATTGCTAAGGGAGAATGGTCATCAATGGGACACTGGGAACAATGGGACATGCTGAATAACTTTTTTATTTGAAGGTAATTTGTAACAAAATCTTAATGGTAAATTAGGCATACTTCAGTGCATTCACTCGCATTGCATTCAGCGGTTGGGGTGCAGTCAGCCCTGTGTAAAAGCGAAAACGTGTTTTAGAGGTGGAAAAAATAAAAAAAATCGTACTTTGTTCCATTTTTTATAAATCTGTTAATTTAACATGTAATGCTTACGGCATTTTTACATAATATTAAGTAATATGTACAATATGATCAAATGAAAGGATTGCCTTTATACTTTTGTTGTTGAGCTTGCTATACCCTAATGTTTTCAAAATGGCGTCATGGTGATCATCGGGACAAAAAATTTGGTTAACAATTGGACAGTGCCCTATTGTCAACCAAACTGTCTAGTTACTCCATATGAATCAATAAATATCTATTTTTGATACAATAACGTGAACTGTAGCTTCAGGGCTTCTTGTAGAAACAGAGCTTCCAGCTGAAGCGGGACTTTCGACCATATTCAAGGGCTTTAGCAATCTGAGGTCATCACAAAGCACTACATAGAAAACAAATTTCATTAATAAAAGAAAAAGATGCAGCATGATTGCAACGGATACACCAGAGAAAGAGAGCTTTTTGCTGGTGCCACTAAGGATAAGGCCTTGGAAATCACTTCATAAAGTATCCGCCGTAGATGGTTAGTGAACTATTGTTCTTGGTCTGGTATAAAACTCTTAATTTAACTGATCTATTCGTATGAAGAACTTAAATCTCAACCGAAAACGTTGGAAATGAAGGTTTATGAGATTGTAGAATTTGATTCTATTTTTAAAACCAATTCTGCTGGCCAATAGCATAAAAAAGATAAATACGAAATATTGATGTTAGGCGAATATTCGAGTGCAATGAGCTTAATTTTACAAATGTTCCTGACATGGCATTGGTGAGGCTAGAGGACATTAAACTGATATTATATGAACCAACTGAGTGTGGGACAACATAAAGAGATAATTCGAACTTGAAATTTGACCATAACCTCAACAATATACAAGTCTGATAAACTGTTCCATCGTTCACCAGGGTATGTCCCATTGTTCACCAATGGACTTTTTTTTGTTTTTTATTTAATTTTTTTCTAGTCAACAGAATATGTGATTGCATTCGAGTTAGTTTCATTTTGTTAAGGAATATCTATATTACACATGTATTTTTTATTTTTCATACTTTGCCCATAGTAAATGAAGTATCAATCTTTCTGTGTTTTTTGACCCATTGATGACCATCCTCCCCTACTTAAAGTGGAGAGTGTCTTAATTATCCGGTAATTGAGTCGTTACCATAATAATAATTATCTAACTTTTATTTTCAATTGGTATCCATGATACCTATTAGAATGGAAGTTAAATAATAATTATATTTTCTTTTCTGACGTGTCCGAAATTGCAGAACCAACCAATAACTTGGAACTTAATTAGTACCATAGTTACTACCTAAAATATTTCACAGAGCATAAAATGTCTGTTTGTTCAATGTAACACAATAATCATAAAAATCTAAGTCTCTATTTATTACTAACCTATACGGCTATACTGAGTGAGAGTTATCTATGGATGGATTTCAAAACCTTTTATAAATTCACAGCTTTAAACTTTCATCACAGTCACGAACACTGTTTAATAATAGGCTTACATAAAATTGTAACACTAAAACAAAATTTCTTTCATTATGACTAAATAAGATGCATAATCAAGGAGTGACAATTATAAATATATATTCCTTGTTACTTTTCCTAGCTTTAAAGGTCCCCTCCAAGCAAATTTTTTTATTGCTTAAATCAACGAGGTTAATGTTCCTTATCATTTTACTGCAAACCCCATAAAATTTGATAGCATATTTTTAATTTTTATATGTTTTTAAAGATTTTTATAATCCAAACTCTACAAAACCTACTTTACTTCCGACTTTCTAATTTTCAGTCTGAAGAAGAAGAATGTACACCATTTGTTTTGATTTTCAACTTGGTATTTGGTTTAATAAATCTATTTATTATTCGTCTAAAGGTTTAAATTTGGATAAACTTATTATAGAAACGTTTATATACTTTTAGAAACAATTATTATCTTAAAAGAAGGCCAAAAACGCATTGATTGTTTTAAAATCTAAATTTGAGATCAAAACAAAGAGTGTACAATCTTCTTTCTCAGCGTCAGGTTGGATATTAGCTCGATTGTTGCTCACAGAGTATTAAAAAACTTTAAAAGCAAATAATAAAATATATACTGAACCGAATTGTATGCGGTTTGCGGAATAATGATCATAGACCTTAGTTCTATAATATTGTGTGATAAACTCATTTTTTTCCCGGAGCCTGGAGAGGACCTTTAATTACCGTTTGGTAATTAAACTGAATCGTGATTTCACTGATTTGGCAATTAAAGCGAGGCCTGCCTGTACTGGCAGGCACCGCTTTTATTTTCAAAATCACAACTCAGTCTTATTACAAATAGTAATAACAGCGAAGTAGAAATAAATAAGTGTATGTCAAGAATTTATATAAATAAAACTTCTTAAAAATTTAATTTTCTATCAGCTCGAATTAAAAGAAACGATTTGAGGACACGACTAGCTTATCGTAAAGATGAAAGTTCTGTGATGAAAGTGAATGAATCAAAAGTATTAAAATATAACCATAGATTATCAGATCTCCCTCAGTATTGGTAAGTAATAGTTAGATATTTTGATTTGTGTAATTGTGTTACATGACCAAACAGAAATTTTATACGTACACTTTAAAATATTTTTGGAAGTACGTGGAAGTCAAAAAGTAACCAAGAAAGTATTCTTCACTTTCGATATCAAAGAAAGTAACCAAATAGATCCTCTGTATCGTTTAGATTCAATAGATCAAATACACTTACATCTAAATTTAAAATATTCATTAACTGTTTCAATGGATGATTGATACCGATATACAGTATTCAGTGCTCTTTCTAAATGATGCAACTATATTTCACTTATTAATTCTAAATTGTAACGATAAAGAAAAATCTGATCTTTCATATACATGCATTTTCGGTTGGCGATGCAACACTATTCTGATCATAAATGGTATGAAATTTTAGGTATCTATTCTAAAACGGAATTCCGTAATATAATATATATCTAATTACTGGTGTTGTTTCGATTCATTTAGGTAGATATATGAATTGATCATAAATTATACGAAATTTTAGATATTTATTCTAAAATAGAATTCAATAATATAGTAGATATCTATTTACTGGTGTTGTTTCGATATGCAATAAACAATTTCTGATTAGAAAATAAACGATGCGGAGTAGAGTGAAGATTTTTGGATACCGATGGTGATGGTAGAATCAAATTAGATTTCTAAGCAGTCAAATAATTTAGATACATTCAGTTAGATATCTAATTTAAGTGTATTTCATATCTATTACCGGCATGCGCTACCAGCGCAACGTAAAACATGTCCGAATAGAATCAGACATGTTTTTTGGGACAGCTAAAATATGGCCTTCCCGCATTCTGCGAAGGTAATAGAAAATAAGCAATCACATTTAGTGGGGTTTGTAGAAAAATGATAAGAAACATTAGCTTCGTTGATTGAAGCAATAAAAAAATATGCTTGGTGGCGACCTTTAATGTTATTCATTAGGATCTATCCCTTTTACGAAAGAAATTCCTGGCGTTTCCGAGTTTTAGTTTTTATTACCTTCAAGTTTGTCAAAAATACTGTTCTGATAAAATACATAACAACTTTCTCATTTAGAAACACACTCTTAACTACCTATTTAAAAATGTTTTCGTCCATTCTGAAGAATGGGTGGTTAGTGCAATCGAATAACATTAAACTTACCTTAGTGCATCAGATATACCCAAGATGTATTTCAATACAATCTAATCTCCTAAACAAAAAAGTTTCTGATCCTATGAGTTTCTCTGAAAAGCCAAAGAAGAAAAAAGAAGCCCCTTTCGTTACACTGATAGGAAATGATGGTAATTAATAAATGATGGTAATCTAAAATCTTCATTTAGAATCATAATTCATAGATATTATATAGCCTATAGGCCAGTCTGCAGAACATGGGACATTTTTAACATTTTCTGTTCGAACAATCCTTAATTTCTTCCCATATTTACATGTATTTTACTGAGAACAGAAGCCAAAATACCACACTGGAATCTTTGGCAGGTACCGCACGGCCAGTCTGCAGAAACTGGTTAAGTGTTCGTAGAGATCTGTTCGTAGCAAAATTAATGTAAATATAGGAATTAATTCAGAAGTGTTCGTTGCAAAATTAATGTAAATATAGGAATTAATTCAAAATTGTTCGGAGAGAATATCCCAAATATCTCACATATTCTGCAGACTGGCCGCACGGCTTTGCTATTTTCCCGCACGCCAAGTAAAATAATATGTCTCATGAACTCTCCATTTGTCTCCTCAGCTCTCTCCAAAATTCACCCAATTTCACTTCAAAATGATCAAATTATCATAAATTCCCTCCAAAATAACATTGTAGCATAGGAGAATAATTCCAGTCTGTATTTCGTGGTAAATTCCACCGACATGTCGGTGGAATTTTTTCCCCTTTGAAAATAATATTCTGGCAAAGTCGGTGGATTTTCAGCTATTTATTCTTATGTTACCATTAATTTTCGGTGGATATATTGGGAAAATGTTGGTGGATTAGCCAAATTACTGGAAATTCATGGTGGATTTTTTCATCTTTTTTGAAAAAGTCAGTGGAATTTTGTGCACCAAATACAGACTGGGTGAATATTAGATATTTCTCACCATTTGCACCAGTCTGCAGAATATGGGAGATATTTGGGATATTCTCTCCGAACAATTTTCAATTAACAGGTTGAATGCAAGGTGACCCACCGGTGGGTCACTGCCGCGTCAAACACAGTGCGGGTGACCCACCGGAGGGTCATTAAAAATAAAATTAGTAACTTAGTAAAACATTGTTTCCACGAGTAAATTTTAATTTTATTACTATAATTTATTTACACATAATTAGTATACAGGAGAATGAAAGTAATTATAATTATTTATCAGTATATTCTATGACTATGACTGTACCTTCAATAATTTCTTTCCATACTTAACAAAAAATCGAAAAAACAAATATTTCATAGATATTTTGAAAACGTGAAAATGAAAATAAACATTTCGGATATAATTATAAAAAAAAATTGGAACTGCTTCCTGATTTGTCCTGCTTTGACACCATCGTTCCTTTCTTGACTTTTGCCTTTGTGACTTCTTTAGGAGTGAACTTCCTGTCCTTTCTCAGGGTTCTGCAGTAATAGGTTTTATTTGCCAGCCAGTCTGCAGAATATGTGAGATATTTGGGATATTCTCTCCGAACAATTTTGAATTAATTCCTATATTTACATTAATTTTGCTACAAACACTATTGAATTAATCCCTATATTTACATTAATTTTGCTACGAACAAAATAAGAGATCTCTACGAACCCTTTACCAGTTTCTGCAGACTGGTTTGCCAGAAGGTGTTGAACCAATGGCACTGATGAATAAAAATTATCAGCATATATGGTCCGACCGCATCTAAGAAGATTTGTTGACAATTCAATAACTTTGGTTTCGGCATGGCCATATGAAGGTATGTTATCAGATTTCCCAACATAAACCTGTATGTTCCATGTGTATGAATTTGGAGCACATAGTTTATACAATTTACACCCATATTTATGTGACTTACCGGGGATGTACTGCTTGAAATTCAATCTTCCTTGGAAGGGAATGAGAGATTCGTCAATGATAACACTTGATCCTGGAGTATAAAGTTGCTGATAATTTGTAAGTAATGCATCCAGTAAAGGCTTCACTTTGAATAATCTATTTCCAGTTACATTCAAAGCATCATCCGAAAAGTGGATAAATTTCATTAGCAATTGAAATCTGTCTCGTGTCATGCATGTTGGAATGAAATTGAATTTGTACTGCTCATCTTTTGACCAATACAGTTGAATTTCTGGCATATTGATCAATCCCATATTCATAACGATACCTAGAAACTTCTTCATTTCTACACGGTCAGTTTGCTTCCAAATATTCATCCGTGAACTTCTAGTCAAAGTACTGCTATTTATGTACTTAGATGCATATCTATTTGTTTCTGTCACTATCATATCAATTATCTCATCTGTCACTATCAGACTGAATATATCATACGGCTCAATATTATAATTATACTTCTCCAAATCAATTGATATATTTTCGGTCCCAGTGAATAAAATAGGCCTACTGGAGCTCACTACTTCAGTCCATTCGAGATTCTCGCCATTTCCATCCTCTCTTCTTTCTTCCACTGTCTTATCCAATTCTTCATTTCCATCATTTCTTCTTTCTCCCATTGTCTCGTCCAATGTTCCGTCTACATCTGAATCGCTATCTTCAGAAAATGAATCTTCACTTTCATCATTGATTAGTTCGTATTCTGAATCTGAATCATTCAGATCATCAGAAGCAGATGTAGATTCATTTAGTTCATCAGATTTTCGTTTTGCACCATAAAAAACTGATGGTCGAAAGGAAGACATTTCTGTAGGAATAGATAAGAATAACATTTAATAGTTAACATATGCAAATATTTAAATGAATATTTAGTCATTATTATCACCAAGTACATCAATAATAAATTGTTACACTTGAATATTATTAAAATGAATTGCTATCGTGCCCACATTGAGTGATTTTGAACAGTGACCACCCGTGGGCACTCCGCAATAGAATGGAGCAACAAGCTTCACATTGCGAAATGCCCACCGGTGTACACGGTCTTTTAATTATGCAATAGCTAAAACTCACCAAGAACAAACACCACACAACCTCTCAGTTCAATTGCGCAACAAGCACTGACACGGTGAAACATGTAAACTCCCGCAACGCAGTAGAAACGTACCTAATGACTCTCGCACGCAACCTGTTAATTCCAATATTTACATTAATTTTGCTACAAACAAAATAAGAGATCTCTACGAACACTTCACCAGTTTCTGCAGACTGGCATTTGCAATTGAAGGGCTCAAAATAACTGCCACAAACTCGCCACTAAAAGGGCGAGTTTGGACATGCTTTATTACCTGGCCCGCACGGCACCTTGGAAGTGTGGTGCACGGTGCACGCCTCCCCCAACCCATCCCCCCTCCTCCGGTGCTATTTTACCGCACGCCACCTTCGAAGTGGGGTTACTGGGGTACACGTGATCAGGGGAGGTGGGGTGCATGCCGCACGCCTTCCCCCCTCCAGTGATGCAGGGGGGGGGGCATATACAGTGTGTCCAAGTATAAGTATCTTATAAGTACTATTTATAATTCATTAATATCAATCTACAGATTACGTATCTATGCCCTATGGTACCAATATATTATATTTATTATCATGAAATGATGAATTTTTAGAATCAATGGCAGTGAATACATTTTTTGTGGACACACTGTATACTGTTCAGAAATCAGAACCACAACATACTTTACGTTAATTTAAAACATTTTGATTCTCTAAGGCATTGAGCAATGAGCATTAGATGTGGTCACTTCAAACTATACGTAAATTTATAGGTACATCAATTTTTATTCATTATTCAAACTTTGTGTGAATAATTAATAGATTACAAGAAGAATATAATTATTAGTAGGCCTATACAGTTTTTTCTTATATGACCGATGATGTGAATCTGACTGATAATTTGGAATTTACCATAAACTAATTTTTTCTTAATTTATTGTACTAAATTATTGTTATAAATTGAAGTAGGTAGGTTATAGGATAAGTTATGTACAAATTAGAGGGCAGTTCCACATTTTCGATCACATAAGAAAAAATCATTTAATATTTTTAATTGGTATCCAGGTATCACAAATACCTATTAAAATCACCAGATTAAATGGAAAATAATAATTTTTCTTTGTATGGTGTACCATACAAATACGATATTTTAAACTAGGTAGGTAGGCACCAATTCATGGTTATTGAAGGTACTTTAATACGAATTATCAGACAGTTCCACATTATTGGTCAAAGAAAAATTATTATGGATACCAACTAAAATAAAAATTAAATAATTATCAAAATATCGTTTTTTTTCTTTTATAGACCGAAGATGTGGAACTGACCGGTAATTCGGAACTTACCCTAAGGCTATATCAACGAAGTATATTGTATTGATAATTCTCTAGTGCATTGGGTAAGTTCTGAATTATCGAACGGTTCCACATTTTCGGTCATGTAAGAAAAGAATATATAGGTAATAATTATTGAACTATATAGGTATCCAAGATACCTGAAGCCTGGTTACTGTATATAACCTGGTACCTAAGTGGTAACTGGTAGATATAAGGTTAAACTGGTTGTATTTACTTTTATTTCTATCGATCGAAAATGTGGAATTTGTACAAATAACCAAATTGTTAGGTAGCTTATCATCATTATCAGTAAACTTAACTGTACATTAGATATCTGAAACTTTTATTTAAGAGAGGTTTACCATATATATTACATTCTTAATAATATAATAACACAGATACCGATTTCACATTATATACCTATGTAATTTGTAAATAGCCTCAAAATAGGCTGGCAAATTGGAGGGAAAACATGAGAACAAGTCCTGATATTTAGAACTTGTTCAGTAACTTCAGTGATGGTATTGTGACGTATATGTTTTGATGAATGCGATTTGATGACGTCACAGTGAAGCTATGTAATGAGGTTTGCTTTCAGATAGGTATCTAATGTTTTGAAGGTTCAGTGTGTTTCAGAAGTAGTTTAATAACAATTAAGTGTGAGTATCTATAAGTATAAGCGCATGCTGCACACATCTGAAGACTGAAGTTATGTGAATAATCGCACGTCTGTGATGAATATATCATTTCAGGGAACTTCTAGCGCACGCCATGAAATAGTTAATGTGATTTTGAGCATTCATGGCGCACGGCAGATATTACATTTTTTGCCAAAGATTCCAGTGTGGCCAAAATAGAGGATTTCTTGGAGAACAGTTTACCAGTTCCTGCAGTCTGGCCTATAGGTAAACACTAAACAGCTCAGCCAAGTAATAAAGCTAAAAGCATGTCCAAACTCGCCATTTTAATGGCGAGTTTGTGACAGTTATTTTGAGCCCTTCAAATGCAAATGGCGAGTTTTATCTATTTTTCTCCTATGCTACAATGTTACTTTGGAGAGAATTTATGAAAATTTGATCATTTTGGAGAGAATTTGTTGAATTTTGGAGAGAGCTGGAGAGACAAATGGCGAGTTTATGAGACATACTATTTTACTTGGCCTGAGCTCAGCCTCACTGCCTCAGTAGTGTACAGTGTAGTTAGACCAAGTATAAATAATTGTATAATTGCCAGTCTGTAGAATGCGTCTCTTCTCCCGCAGAGATTTTAATTTGAGAGACCGTTCTCTCTCTGACTCTCAGTAGCAGATTCAGAATCTCCCGCAGCTAAATTAATGGTAACATAGGAATTAATTCAAAATCTCCCGCAGCTAAATTAATGGTAACATAGGAAATAATTCAAGATCTCCCGCAGAGATCTAAAATTTCTAAAAATTCAGTCAAAAACTCCCGGAGAGAGTCTTGGAAAAATGTTCCATATTCTGCAGACTGGCTGGCAGTCTGCAGAATATGGAAC
>CANNZV010003628.1:44906-103036 GCA_947561585.1 Caprella mutica
CATACAAAAACTCCCGCAGAGAGTCTTGGAGAAATGTTCCATATTCTGCAGACTGGCAGTATGTTACCATTAATTTTCGGTGGATAAATTGGGAAAATGTTGGTGGATTAGCCAAATTACTGGAAATTTATGATAGATTTTTTCAGCTTTTTGAAAAAGTCAGTGGGATTTTGTGCACCAAATACAGACTGGTATTGGAGTTTAGCAAACCTTAAAATACAGTAATAAATTTTTTTTTAATTATTTTTAATTATTTAAAGAAGGTTTGCTTCTTCTGGCAGGGGAGGGGGCCTTTTAAAAAAAAAAAAAAAAAAAAACAGTAATAAATTAAAGGGAACTGTATAATCCGCTGCATTTTGCCCTTAAAATTCATCTGTTGGCCTCCAGACTGCAGCAACTGGCCTAGTTCAAGAGTATGTACCAAGTCGCCGATTAATTGTCGACTTAAAATTTATGAAAATAAGTATCTTTCACATATATAGACGACTAATGAGCACTTAAATTAGATTTAAAATTAAAATTGGTGACTCATAATAATAATTGGCGGAACCGCGCAATGCGCATCTCTGTTGAAATGTAAACAAAGCAGCCATTTTGTTTTGATATGGCGCTCAACTTGCACGATGTAGAATTCAAATTGTATGTCCGTTTTCTGTTTTCGGTGTTCTTTTGTTATGAATGATGTGGTCACTACTTGTCATTTTGATATGATGCTCTCTGACTAATCATCAGAAAAAAAAATGAATAACTATCAAAGAAAGTATGCCTCTCTCATGCTCTCTGTGATTGGCTGGTATCAGTTGTGGTATGCCTCTCTATCTGATTGGCTGATACGCTCTCAATTAATTTAGGTAGTTATAATAATATAGGTATATTGACGACTGTCTACTTTCAAAATTGGAATTAAAGTAAGACGACTGGTGACTGCATTACTATTTTTTGTTGACTTATTTAAAACAAAAAAAAATGTATTGGCGACTCACTGAACATTCTCTGAAACTAGGGCTACTGGTAAACTGTTCTCGAAGAAATCCTCTATTTTTGCTTTTTGTTCACATTAAAATTAATGTAAATATAGGAGGAAATTAAGGTTTGTTCGCACAGAAAATGTTCAAAATGTCCCCTATTCTGCACCAAACTGTATTCCATGGTAAATTCCACTGACATGTCAGTGGAATTTTTCTCCATTGAAAATAATATTCTGGCAAAGTCGGTGGATTTTTAGCTATTTATTTCTATGTTACCATTCATTTTCGGTGGATAAATTGGGAAAATGTTGGTGGATCAAAAAAAATACTGGAAATTTATTGTGGATTTTTTCAGCATTTTGAGAAAGTTAGTGGGATTTTGTGCACCAAATACAGACTGGCTCTCATTCTAGTATTAGGAAGTGATGGTGAGACCGTGAGACAAGCCACTCTGTATTTCGTGGTAAATTCCAATGACATGTCGGTGGAATTTTTTCCCTTTGAAAATAATATTCTGGCAAAGTCGGTGGCCATGTTTCAGAGGCTGGAAAATTGTAAGCCAATTTTTGAGCCAAAATTTCACAAAAAATCTGAGCCAAGTCAATTTGGCTCATTTTTTGAAGATTTCAAGCCAAAATTAACATGGGAACATAGGAATTAATTCAAAATTTAAAGCCAATTAGATATATCTGAGAATTGAGCATTTCAAATCTAAGCCAATTAATTGGCTTTAACTGACATATTCTTATTCATGGGTTGGTGGATTTTCAGCTATTTATTCCTATATTACCATTAATTTTTGGTGGATTAATTGGGAAAATGTTGGTGGATCAACCAAATTACTGGAAATTTATGGTGGATTTTTTCAGCTTTTTGAAAATATCAGTGGGATTTTGTGCACCAAATACAGACTGTGAGACAAGTATGTAGTGTAAAGGTACTAGCATTTTTACAGTAAATTAGTACCATTCTAGATAACAAGAGTATGAATTTGCTTATAAACAGTTGGAACTTGCCATGTTTCAAAGTATGGAAATAAGTTGAGAAACCTGTATATAACCAGTAAATCACTCATATATAGTCTCAAGTGATACACATGCATCAGGCATGATGCATAAGTATGCTTTCAAGTGTAAAATCTTCCCTAGGAAGTCCTATTTCTTCTTCAAAGTATCTTAAATGTGGCGGGCCTCGATCCATTTTATCATCAAACTGGCGACTTTCCTGCCAAACTTTGAAACATGGAGAGCTTGGAACATGGATGGAGTTTTCTATGCACAATTTATACAAAGGGTGAACTTGTGCACTGCGCAGGTTCACATCAGGTGTACTTGTGTGGTGCGCAAGTATACCCAGTAAGTGGGCAAAATTCACCCAGTTTTCCCCCACAATCTTTGCGCACAGTTTTTTTTTATAACTTTTTTCTATTAAACTTAAAGAGTTTAAACTTGGTGTGCACCTAGGTCTACCCTTCATCTATTTGCACACAAAAAATCAGTTTTCTCCAGTTTTTTCGTAAAATCAAAGTATGCGGAAAATGCGCAAAACCACCCGGTCCGACGCTACAGTGGTAACTTACCCTTATATAAGGGGAGTGAATTCGCGGAAATTATGGTGAATAGTTATAACACTGTTTAATAAGATTTATAATTAGGAATGATCTAAATCTGACTGATAAATAGAAAAAGTTAAATTTTACATAAATCGCCAAACACACATTCTCAATCCATACTTGTATTGTATAGTTTAATTTGTTAATAGTTTAAGGCGCATTTATTTTACCATTCAAATCTCTACCGATTTCAATTAAACAATAATAAATAAACACTATGAATTTTAAGAAGTGTGTAGCTAATAATTATTTAAGAGCACGAAAACCTAGGAACTCTACTTGACTGAAATAGATCGACGAATGATTTTAGTAAACAAACATTCAGACTGTATTAAACTTAGCGTTGCCGAAACCTAAAGATTTCTCTGAACAAAAATCTGAATTTGAAAATTAATAAATTAGAGAAAATGAAAAAAAATTAATTTAATATAGCTAAGTGGTCACCACAGATCCCTCATTCTGCTCGTAGCAAAATTAATGTAAATATAGGAATTAATTCAAAATCTTTTGGAGAGATTGTCCCAAATATCTCCTATATTCTGCAGACTGGTCTTAAATTTGCCATTAAAATATCAGTCTGCAAAATGTCTCTTCTCCCGCAGAGATTTTAATTTGAGAGACAGTTACTCTCTGACTCTCAGTAGCAGATTCAGCATCTCCTGCAGCTTAATTGATAGTAAGGAAGTCTGGGGAACCTCAACAACAACAACCTGGAGTATTGTTAACGATGGGAACAATTCTTCTTTTTTGTTCCCTCGCTCTGCTGTTTTATAATTAAAATCACTAGTAATATCGACTGAAACAGGCCCATGAGTTCAGAGTTGGAGTCCTGCAACTGTCTACTTTTGTACCTAATATAATGGTAGTGAAGATCTGAGAAGAAAGTTCATAATCAAAATCTTCCACTTCAGGAGTAACTTGTAAAGGTCCATCTAAATCAATGTTTGGTGATTGTATTTGATTCTGAAGTTTGAGAACATATGCATTTTTCTAAGAAATGGAAGTTAAGTACCTCCAAAAGAACTTTCCTCAAATCTGTGTGTTGCTTGCGCAGATGAGGCTTCATTTATGTTCTTCTTGTACTGTTCTATGTTTCAAGTATTTTGACTTTCGCTTCACAATTATTACAAAGTATTTCAGTGAATTTGTTTCTTCCATTTATCTAATTTCTTGGTTTGATTTGTTGAAGTCTGCAGCAAAGGTTAGCTGTGTGTGTCTTTTCATGAGGAATAACAAGGGTTTCTTTTGAATTCTCACTTCAATTTTGCCTACAAATAACAAGTTATCTGACAAATTTACCTTATTCGCACACTACCGATTTAGAATCTGAAGTAATATTTGCAAGATAAGATAGAAGCGTGAAATTTTTGATACTGAGCTTAACACTTTCACCGCAACTAGAGATATGACTGTAATGCTGAACCAGCATCTTTGTTTTATTTACATACATGCACAATTGTTTTATTTGTTTTTTAACATATTTTTCTGTTATTTCTAGTTATAAATATGTAATAGCTAGCTATATTTTTACAAATTATAAATTGCAATTTTTATTCCTTACTTTTCCAACACTAGTCTAATAAAGTATTCAATATATGTTGGATAAAATAAACTTTAATAAATTACAAAAAAGTGGCATCGTGTACCACTGGTGGTACACGATGCCACTTGAGCAAGTCAGCTGTGTACCACATGTGGCGCACGTTGCGGTGAAAGTGTTAAACTCATTTCTCTGTTTTTTGTCTGTGCTTTGATTTCTAAATTATCAAAATAGATTTAGCATTCTTTGCAACTATGAACAGATTATATCAATTATCCTCAACAACAGCTTTTGAGCTTGATTCAATCCAACTTCAATTAAATGTTCATCAATTGATCTTTAATTGGTGAAATTGATCCAAAAGTATCTTTAACTCCTGGTGAAGAAGCTTGATAGGTATATATCTATTCTAAACCAACTCCCAAGATTCAAGGAAAATGGATCACTATTTTCATGATGAAAAAAAATCATGAAATTATGGCAAAGTGCACTAACAAATTATTGAGCAAACAATCATACATACTTAAGTAAATTTTGACTAAAAACACTTGGAAAATGATTGTTATGAATATATATAGAGCAATCTTGTTACTCTTGTATAATATTAAAACAAAAAGGTTGTCTAGCAAAGATAACAAAGAAAACACTTTTTAGGCTGTTTTTTATTGGGCAATGTTTTTTAGGTAAAAAACATGTTTTAAACAAAAAATGTTTTTTTAATGTTTGCATCACTACTTTCAGCTAATTATTCATTAATATATTCCACCTCAAAATTTGAAAAATATTAATATTTTCCAATATTACTTTTTTAATTGTGGGAGGAAGCTGATGAATTTTACAAGTTTTCATTAATTCCATTTCCAGTCTGTATTTGGTTCATAAAATTCCAACTTTTTCAAAAAGCTAAAAAAATAAAAATCCACCTACATACATTTTATAATAATTTGCTTTGGCTGACCCACCAACATCTTCCCAATTTAGCCATCAAAGTCCAAAAAAAGAAATGAATGGTAACACTAACACATGAATAATTTAAAAATAGAGCTAAATAAAGCTAATAAGTTTGAAATGTTACAATATTTTGATATAACTAATTTTTTCAAATTTTATAACCTACAGGTCAAAACACTGTCATCAATTTATTGGATGCATCAAAAATGGCCAAAGCACAGAACATGAATCTCGTGAAACACAAAGATGCTCATCTGGAATCTAAAGGAAAGAGAGATGTGTACAAATTAGTTGGAACCAAAGAACTTTTTCAGAGCAGTCCCAAAAAACTTACCAAAAAGTCATCTTATATTAAAGTGAGAAATATTTGAAATATTTATTCATGAAAGCATCTGAAATTTCTTTTTAAATTCATTATAATCTGTTGTGACATTTATTCTATGATTGATTGATTGAGATATAGTGTGGAATAATTTTGTACAATTCATCCATGTTCAGGGTGAGAAAAGAATAGAGATATCCACACAAATTACTGACCATCATTTGGATGTTAAACTGAAGTCAGTGCTCAAGTGGCTCATGAGCAGCAAACAAGTTCAAATTAATGTAATGGGCAAGGAAACAGGAAGGGTATGTGTTTTTTCTAGTGCAATATGAAGTCTAGGGTAACTATACAATAGCCAATATAACACAGTAGCTAATATAAAGAGGATAGGAAGTACCTAGTGTATCATTTCACTAAATAAATCCTTACTATCCACTTCCTACTTAAAATTGAACATCTTTTTTTATCGAAAACTGCCATATCAGCTATTGTGTATTTCCCTTTTTAAGTGACATTATAATCAGCATATAATGAGTTTTTCTTCTCTGTGTTCAGGACCGAATTGTCGACAAAATAACACAAACAGTGACAGAAAATAAATGCAAAGTTATTCAAAACTTAGATAAGGGTCACTATCTGCAACTGATCATCAATCCTCCTAAGCCTGATTCAAACAAACCTGTGGACAGCAATACAAATAATCCAGACAATGATGCTGAAGAGATCAGATGAAGAACTTCCGACAACAGTCATTTATTTTAAAGGAGTTAGTTAATATGCCATATTAGAAAGTAATGGGAACTTCTGATAGTAAATTATTTGAATTTGCTTCTTTGAGTCAAGAATTTCCCCATCATTTTTCTCTCTACTGTGAATGAAAGAGCTTTTGATTTTTTTTCTATTTCTTAGCTATGTTGTTAAAAAATTCATAGCTTGTTCCAATTAACTGTTTCCCTTGTGAAGAAATTGAGTGGAGAATGATTAATTCAAAATGGGTAGAAGTAATAATTTAATTCATTCTATCACAATGTAAGTAAACCATTCAATGATGATATCTCAAATAACATAATTGAATAGTAATATCATATAAGAGTATGTAACAAAATATACACAAAAATTATTTATTATAGTTAATGCATAAAGAAAACTTAATAAGCTAAACTATGTAGTTTTGTAATAGCTAAATGTACATTGGTAATATGTATTTAAAATAAATAATAATATATAATTCCGTAAAATTGCAATTCTTCAATTTTAACATAAAAAAATCTGATTAAAATTGTAAATAAATTTTGTTACAAATTTGTGATGTTTGAAATTATTCTAAAATGAAATTTTCTTTTTAGCTCACTAGTTACAATGAGAACACTAGTTACTTCAAAGATGACACCATAGCTTAGATGAGTAAGTAGGTAGCTGCTGAAAAAGTTAAATAACTTTAAATTTTGGAGAGTCTTCGATAAATTCAGTTTTATTATATCTTCATTTGAACTCTAAACTATTCTTCTGTAGCTACGGTGATGGAAATTTAAACTTCATTAATGTTCTCAATTGTATATACTATATAGATGGGCAATATAAATATTAATGCAGATTAATTTTTTAGTGTAATTTTACTTTGCAACATTATATTAACTTTGTATGGAGGTAATATCTATTATTTGTGAATCGGTATGTAAAGTAACCATACGAGGGAAACAAGTTCTAGACCTTATCATCTATAGAGAATTTAGAGGGAACACTTATTAGTGATATAACTACAGGGAGAATGGGAATGCTTTGCTAGTCATGCTAATTTCCACAAAAGAGAATCTTCGCTATGGACAGAGTATCGCAATTATAGCCTCCAAAACAAATGCCAATTCTTAAACGGCAATACAGATCCCAGGTATGAGGCAGATGCCAGTAATTATACCTGGGGAGTAGAGAATCGTATAATACTTCCATGAGCTCTACCCAGGTTGGGGCTCTATCCCTGGATGGAGCTCACTATTACGGTGTGCAGACGTTTAGTCGAAAAACCTTTCGTTGACGAGAGGTTTTTCTAACAAATTTTTGTAAAGGGGATATTAACATACTCAATATAAATGGCAGTTATGTAATTTTTTGTATGTGCTAGTTTGTTGTACTGCACACTTCATGATTGTAAAATGACATGGCAGAGGGATTCAGGAGGAGAAGCATGATCCTCAATACACATATATTAATGTGTTAATATCCCCTTTATGAAAATTTGTTGACGTAACATCCTGTTGACGAAATGTCTGGCAACTCTCTACCACAGATTGGGGCTCTCTTTCTTAGGTTGGGACTTCTTACCTCGGGTTGGATTGCTACCACAGATTGGGACTCTCTATCACCTTCGGTACTATGGGAGTAACCTCTGGTTCTGAGGTGACATTTCTCTAGCTGTTTTATATCGTTGCACATCAAATTCTTTTTGTCGGAATGTATGATATTTGGATAATTTATACTTGAATATATTTCTCAAATAATACTCCTTATTGCATAGGATTGCAATGATAATAAAATTTGAACCTATTGTTGAAAAAAGTGATATTCTGATTGTTACTATGGACAACATGATAGCAATATATTGAAATGTAAGCGAAAACAATTATTATTCAAATATGCAAAATTGAATACAAAATATTTAACAAATTGTTAGTTTTCCTAAATAAATATGTAATAATCATGATTGTAACTATACACTTATATATGTACATAGTAACTAAATAACAATGAAACATTCATTATAAGTTACATATATAAAGTTGCATATTTTTAGATTAGAATTGAAGATACAGAATGAACATTGACTACAATTGCTAAAATACCTGTTCAAAGATTACCATCCAGAACACCTCTGCTTTTAAATAGCAATAATTATTTGTTAACACACTGTAAACTACTACCCTAGCAAGTGAAAGAAAAGTGTTTGACAGATTGCAAAGTTCACATGAATCAATTAGAAGTAGCTAATAGGTGTACATTATTATTTCAAATAGTTGTAAGATATATTACATTAAATATATCTTACAGAATGACTAAATCAGAAATTTGAAGTTAGTACACTAGTTTAAATTATTTTTTAATCTAATTTTGTTGTCTAGCTTCTTTTGGGTGTCAGCCTAAAAAATGTTTTGAAATTTCAATGTAGCTGTATTGATTACATTTTACAGGTGAACAATAAATTCTTGACTAGATCTTTGACACACATGTTGCAATTCATCAAGAAACTGTAGCTAGTTTTTTTTTAAGTTGATGGTCAACCTTAATGAAATAATCTCTATACTGAACAATTAATTTTTAATGACAAATCTATATCAGAACAACAATCAGATGCATAAAACAACTAAAAATTCCAAATTGTTAATCTTTTAGCTAATAAATTTTAACAAATTGTTATAAAAATTATTCTTCATGTGCAGGTTTAAATTACGTCCTCAGTACTCGGTAAGTGAATGATAGGACAATCACAAATTTCTAAATGGTCAGATTGGCACATGACTTGTGTGACTTATGGGCCGTACACACGTAGGGTTTTTTAAGTCTTTCCACCAGATTTTTTGCTAAGCTCCTCCTACTTTTTCCACAAGAATAGAAGAAAAAACAATATAATTATTATTTCAGTTGGTATCCATGATACCTGCAGGCATCATGGATACCAACTAAAATAAAATCCATTTCTTATATTCTTGTGGAAAAAGTAGGAGGAGCTTAGCAAAAATTCTGGTGGAAAGACTTAAAAAACATTCCGAGTACTGTGACGTTTCAAGACTTAAAAAACATTCCGAGTACTGTGACGTTTCATTTAGAAAAAAACGAAAATAATTTAATTTTCTGCATCACCATTGAGCAAAAGTTTGAGAGTTAGAAATCAAAGAGATGTATTCATTATATTTCTCTGCCAGAGATCTCTATTGTAATAAATGCTCATTAATTGTTCTTAGATAAGCATAATCTACATAAAGATTTACAATAGTTTACATTTATTTATATTATTTAACAGAATTCTTACTCTAAGAGGTGGGTAAGGGTTCAATTAGGGTCAAAAACTTAAATAGAAAAGGGTGTCTTAACTTTTAATTTAAGGCATTTAATTAAACCTCGATTCAACCCTGCTCTCTGCCTTCGTTTTTTAATTGAGGTTCTAAATAAGATTTTATTCAAAGTAAACATTCAATTGTTGAACAAATCCCTGTTTACGAACAGAGCGTATATTTCCCTATTTGCAAACAGACCGTATATTTCCCTATTTCCGAACAGAGCGTATATTTCCCTGTTTACGAACAGACCGTATATTTCCCTATTTGAAAACAGAGCGTATATTTCTCTATTTACAAACAGAGCGTATATTTCCCTGTTTACGAACAGAGCGTATATTTCCCTGTTTACGAACAGACCGTATATTTCCTTATTTGCAAACAGACCGTATATTTTTCTATTTACAAACAGAGCGTATATTTCCCTATTTGCAAACAGAGTGTATATTTCCCTATTTGCAAACAGAGCGTATATTTCCCTATTTGCAAACAGAGCGTATATTTCCCTATTTACAAACAGAGCGTATATTTCTCTATTTACAAACAGAGCGTATATTTCTCTATTTACGAACAGAGCGTATATTTCTCTATTTACGAACATAGCGTATATTTCCCTATTTACAAACAGAGCGCATATTTCCCTATTTATGAACAGAGCGCATATTTCCCTATTTATGAACAGAGCGTATATTTCCCTAGTTACAAACAGAGCATATATTTCCCTATTTACAAACAGAGCGTATATTTCCCTATTTACAAACAGAGCGTATATTTCCCTATTTACAAACAGAGCGTATATTTCCCTATTTGCAAACAGAGCGTATATTTCCCTATTTGCAAACAGAGCGTATATTTCCCTATTTACGAACAAACAGAGCGTATATTTCCCTATTTACGAACAGACCGTATATTTCCCTATTTACGAACAAAGCGGATATTTCCCTATTTACGAACAGGGCGTATATTTCCTCATTTACGAACAAAGCGAATATTTCCCTATTTACGAACAGAGCGTATATTACCCTATTTGCAAACAGAGTGTATATTTCCCTATTTACGAACAGATCGTATATTTCCCTATTTACAAACAGAGCGTATATTTCCATTAAAAAAATAGTGATCAAGCTAGATGTTGTATTATATTTGTTCTCGTATCTTATTTCTAGATTTACAGACAAATGTTCTAGAAGAAAATTTATGTTCAGTAATTGGGTGTGATCAACAATTGAGTGTTTACTCTAATGTAAATTATAATTATTTTTTAGTGAAATCTTACTGAAAGCAGAGTAATCAGCAAAAACTTGGTCTAAGGCCTTGTTCACATTAGGCACAAATAAAAGAGAAGAGATGATAAAGTAAACTAAAAAGAACAAGGTACAATTCGTAAATTTGTGATTGCATTTCAGAAAGAAAGTTGTGCAAAACGCTCTACAAAATAGAGTAAGGATCACTTATAGAGAAAGATTTCAAATTATTTACCAAACATAAATGAATTAGAAGTCATTATTTAAATTAGATAGGCTTAAATAAATCAATATATAAAAATGCAATAGGGCTAAAATTGCAAATCATCTTATTTGTCACATGATTCGCCAAAAAATATCGCAAGTTTTTGTCGCGTTTTTGTAAAAGTTGACCCATTGTGAACCGGTCTTGAAGCCTTTATTAAGTCAGTCATTATTTGTACCCTGTGATAAGATGGTCTCGACTGGAACTTTTGGTCAACACCAACATGGATAAATTGTTATGTCATTTAAAATGTGAATAGTTTAATGACGGTAATTACTTACTGTAAAAATACTTTATACTGAAAATAATAAGAGAACTTACCCTAGAGTGAAGTGAAGTAGGGTTTCTATACCCAAAAATGAAAGAAAATAAAAATATCACTTCACATTACTCTATTTGTATAATTTTTCAATTGTTTTCTTTCTTAATCGAGTTCTGAAGATAAGTATTTTGAGTTATTTAGAAAAAAGAACAAAACGCAGAAGATGTGGAATTTTCAGACCAAACGGCTGTTATCATGACTGAACTCGAATTATTTTTGAACAAATTTATTGAGGGTTAAATGTCTGGAACCAAAGGCCATATCACTGACGTAAAAGGAAATTAAGTACAAGGGACTGGAAGAAGCAGTCAGAAAGGAAAGTGGCCCCATGAATAAAGTCACCTACCACCAAAACTTCACATCTTAATTTGTCTCAATGAAGAAAGAAAACAATTGATTATAAGTAAAGGTGGATGAATTATTAATAGATTCATATAGCTACAATTATATATAATAGCTAATTAAACATCTTAATGAAGGACATTGTTCCTTATGTCTATAATAAGATTGTCAAGGTTTACGGGTTGAAATGATGGGAATAACAATTCTATAGCTATACTAATGATTAAAATCGAAAAAAAGGATTCCGTACTTGTTTAGATGCGTTGAGGAGAGTTCTTAGGGAATTCAGAAAATGTAATCAGATGGAATGGCATAGTATAATATTCACTAGGGTTAATAAACCAATTACCGAACGCTTATATTTTCTTACTAATTTTACTACTTTCATTATGTAGATAACAGTGTTATATATTGAATTAAAGTATTTTAATAACCATAAAACAACATTGTTCCAAGTACAGTAGAACTCCTCTATAGTGAAAGAGTTAGGATGTAGCCAGAATAGTGCGCAATTTTTCTTTAGTCTGTCAGACTAAAGAAAGTTTAGAGACTAACTAAAGTTTTCTAAAACCATCAGTTTTAGAAAACTTCAGGCTATTATATGGCAGACTCAAGAAAATGTGTTCTTCTTATTCAGGCTACATCCTAACTCATTCACTATTGTTCTACTGTATAGCTAATAATTTGAATTTTTCCATCTTGTAATTTGTGGGACAGGCTTTCGGTAATTGGGTCCATTACCCTACTGATTTTCAAAGATATTCTGTAACACTACTAATGATTGTTCAACTTCATTGAAACGTAAACACTGAACAACTTTGTTAGGAGCCTTTAACTTCCTAGTAGAATGATGACAAGTCAACAAGGATTGATGCAACAAGATAATCATTTAGAAACATAACAACCTCTTGTTTCATAAATAAACTTAACAAGGAATTCATTTTTGGGCTTCACAACATAGCGACTGATTTTCTATATTAAACCTATATTAATATCACAAGAATTAAAAGTAGAAGTTTGTTAAAGGATATATAATATACATAGTAGATAGCTGAAAATTCTCCATCAGGAACGCTAAACTATACTGAAAAAAAACTAATAAACTTCTAGGATCTTTCAAATAAAACATCAGTATTTATGAAAGAACTTGCAAGATATTTTGAAACAAAGTTTTTAGGACTCTACTAGTTCGATATGGTTTAATGTAATGGATGCTAAACAAAGACAAACTGCATAACATTTGAATTCTTTCTTTGGGGGAGAGGAGGGGGGGGGGGGGGTGGTTAAGAATAAGTTTCAATATTGTTGATAGTGACAATAATATCTTGAGGTTATTAATCAACTTCACCAGCCTCAGCAGTGATGACCACTTCATGCTATAATTGAAAGAAATGTTCAACCTTGCACTTTATAGGCATTCAAAAAATCACGAGTAGAATATGGATGCTGCTCAGAGACTAAAACAAATATTCTAATTATTAAAATTAATGAACTATTAACACTCATGGAAATCCATGGATTTTGCCAATCTTGACAAAACTAAAAACGTTTGAGAAGTATTCGAATGATAACAGTTTATTAATTTGAACAATTGTAAAGTCTCAAGTAAAAGAATACGAAGAGATGAAGTGATAAAATTTATACAGTGAAGTGATGATGAAGTGTCCACATTGCTGTGACTCTGAAAAATAAAAAAGAAAGTTAGTGTCTGAAAGTATAAAGATTTTTTATTAGGAGTCTGCATTCACTAAACTTGAGCGTTTAACTTTCACCTTGAAACCAAAGGCCATATCACTAACGTCAACAGGAAATTAAATACAAGGGACTGGAAGAAGCAGTCAGAAAGGAAAATGGCTCCATTAACGAAATCACCTACCACTAGTAAGTGACAAGATCATGGATACAGAAAAGCTACTCCGTGAATTCAGTCACTTACCAAGGAATGTGACGAAAAGGGACACAAGACCAGTGGCTGCACTCACGGATGGAAGAGGAAAATGAAGAGGTGATAGTAAATGAAGTCTACGAGCCTACCTAACACAAAATCTAAGACCTCGTAGTTGAAGAGCATAACCCTAGCGCTATCCTCTTAAACTGCAGGTAGAGTTAAAAATAATATTAACATGGTTAAAACGAAAAAAAAAACAATAAATAAATATAATCAATCACAACAATTCGATGACCAAACGACGCAAAATTCAATCTACTAATCTTTGTACTAATCAACATTGTTCCAAGCATTGTGAAGCCACGTGCAATAGTTAAGAACATCAAATCTGATCTCGAGAAGAGATGATTGAAGTGAAAAATGGAACAACAATCAAGAAATTAGTAGAGCTCGGTTTCGAAGCTAAAAAATACCAGCCCATCTAAGAAGTATACATAATTTAAAGATCACTCTTCTTTGACTGTACAAATGCATGTTGTTTAATAGTAAGCAAACAATTACTAGAGATTGCTCTGTGCAATATGATGCCCCTTTTGCTATTTTCTTATTGCATTGCGTGTGCATTAAGCTTTGCTAATCAGTTCAATGATTATCTTTATAGTCTTAGTAATCACAATAATAATCATGTTTCAGAACAGCGCAAGAAGCCAAACATTTAGTCAACATTTGACGGTAAAGCATTGGAATCAAATTACCTTCAATTATCTGAACCGTTTTCTTCTAACTTTTAGGTAAACACCTGAAGAATTCAATGGATATTTATCAAGAATTTAGGTATAAAGATGTAAATTCAGTGGTTAGAAGAATACTCACATTTGCCAGCCTCTTCTTTATGAATATATTCATCGATATTATTTGTTTTTTCTTCAAACTCTGTTATAATTTGAGCCTTTGTCTTCTCCTTGTCTTCCTCAAGTTTCTTTCTGACGTCTTCTTGCCTCTTCTCCAAATCAGTTTTTTTCTTATCGTACACATCAGTCAGTCGCTGCCTCTCCTGAATGCCTTTCACCACCAAGGCCTGCCTCATCTCGCGCTTCTTTCTGCCAAGCAAAAAACAAACAAATTTGAACTAGAACCGGCACTCGTACAGCGCATACCTTCGCTGTCGCTACTTTTTTTGTTGAGTTATAAATGACCTCGATAATGATTAGGGTTGCGACAAAGTGCTTATACAAACATAGATATTAAGGATAAGTTGATAACATAGACAAAACTAATTGAAATGGTATTGAATACTGTACAGCGCTGGTTTAGAACGAGGCAATTGAGTTTAATTCTATCCGTTTATAATATTTTCATGATTTATGATTATAAAAGCATATTGTGACAACCATGATAATGATCAGTCATCCCACCAAATTTCAGGCTGTTTGGTGATGTGAATAACAAGGTTACAAATAAATCTGATCAAAATATAACCTTCTTCAAATTTGTGAAGGTAATGAACGATCTTCGTGTAATAGAACCTTTATTTAAAATTAGATCTTGAGTGAAGGGTCTAAGATTCTATATATATTTCAGAATGATGTACAACTTCTTTAACCTATATGCCCTTGAACTTTCATAATTAAATGGCTATCAATTATTGTTTTCAAGTAGCTATGTCCCTTACCTGTCTAATTCCTGTTTATCATTTGTGTTCTTATTCAATACTTTTCGTTCTTCACGCAGATATTCGTCCTGCTTCTTTTTGAGTTCTTCTACTCCTCTGTCGTGAAGCGCCTGTAGTGTTTTAAGTTGCGCCGAGTGAGATGTTTTCATCTGCTTATCCAAACTAGCATAGAGAACCTCATGGTACTTCTCATGCAGTTTCCTTTCTTGGTCAAGGTGACCACGAACCATTTCAACTAATGCAGAGTGATAGCTTTGAGTAACCTCTTGCAATTTGTGTTGATGCTCACTGGTGAGTCGAGCAGGTGGACTGCTTTCATCAACACTTCTCGTGGATGACATTTTCTTCTCCAGTTTGGAATGCTGCTTAACAAGTTCTTTCTTCTTCTTATCAACACCACTGGCGAGACCTTGTTTCTCTTTACGATGCTTTCTTTTCAATTCTGCCAACTCTTTGTCCAATTTTAATTTCTTTTCCTTCACATGCTTGTGGTTGTGCATTTTCTCTAAGTCTTCACACTCGATCACTACTGTTTCTAATGCCGTCACCGGAACATCCAGCATGCATTTCTCCTCACTGACTTTTGCAGACAGTTGCGACTTTTGCGATATAGAGTTTTGTCTCTTTGGCGTATTACCTTCCGCAGCGCCTGCAGATTGACTTGCAACCACTTCTCCATTTTTGTTTCCATCATCTTTATCGCCTCCTTTCTCAGTGAAAGATCCACTGAAGTTTCCAATCGTCCCTCCCATTTCTTTGATGGTTGACGCAATAGGAGTTCCTGGAGCAGCTCCTGGCCCACTTTCCTCCTCTCCACCTTCTACATCGTCGTCATCCTGGAAGACTGATAACTGAACTGCGCGTTTTTCCAGTTCACTTTGATACTTGATGGGGTTCACCAGAGCCTCGGCAAAATCACTAAATCCTTCTGGAACGTAATCTCTAACCTTTATGTAAACAAAAAGTGTTGGCAGACCCAGAGGTTGTCCAGATTCATTTCTCAAAACTATGTGGCGGTACCCAGGCCTCAAGCCAACCAAAGGTAAGACTCTATGCCCGATGAATGGTTTAGAGCCAGTGTCTTCGTATACTGCTATTCGGAGTGTCGCCAATTCTGGAAGAACAACCTGGAAAATAAACAACAATTGGAACAAGGCGGTAGAAGAGAGTTGATACCAATTTTTTTTTATTCACGATATTCGTAATTTAAAAACAATGAATATAAAATAATTATACTAAAAAACAAGTTTGGTGTTCCTAACCACCCTCTAACCTTCACCCCCACTATAGGTGCTACAGACAAGCTATGACTGCAATACTTACACGGCATATTACTTGTAGGTGGATCTTGGGTGAATATTTTTCTTTACATATTTTTCCAATTTTTGTCTTTTCTGAAGGATATGGATTCTCTTAACTATGGTCTATGATTCTATCATACCTTTTTGAATACGAAAGGCTCTTCATCCCACACTGGGTTGAGACAATTGTTGGGCACTGTTCTGGTTTTGAATCTCTTTCTGACAGTATCAGCTGGTAGACCGTACATCTCAACTTCAACGTAGCAGCCCACTCTCTTGTCACTCAGGAACTGTCCTGATATTACCTGAATTCCAAATTAGAATTCATTTATCAAAGCATTGAACGAAAATTAGTTGGATCTCAAAACAGAAAATTTAAAACGGACAAAATTTACAATACTTTCAACTAAAACAGAGGATAATAATCTAGGTAACGTACCTTGACTGACACTGTACCGGCAATAATGCCGTCCACAGTACTCTCCGCAAACGGGTCAAATCGTCTGTCTGGCCTTATCATGAAGTCAGGCTTCAGGAGGTACCCAGACCTCTGATTAAACTCGAATAGACCTAAGTTCAGCTGCATGGGTAAATCTGGTAGGGAAATAACAGATGTTGAATGGAACAAATTTACCCCATGGCATTATTTCTCTTCATTTAATTTAGTGATGCAAGGTTGTCATATTAATAAACTTAATATAAATTAAACTTGAGAAAGTTAGAACTTGCTCAACATATTTTAACAAACCTACGTGTTTCAACCTTTGTCCAACGTGTTTAAAATGATTGAACTTGTGTCCAACATGTTCAGACATGATGCATCATGTTCGAACTTGTTGCAACGAGTTCAAACACTGCAACGAGTTCAAACACGATGTAACGAGTTCAAACACGATGCAACGAGTTCAAACACGATGCAACGAGTTCAAACACGATGCAACGAGTTCAAACACGATGCAACAAGTTCAAACACGATGCAACAAGTTCAAACACAATGCAACGAGTTCAAAAACGATGCAACAAGTTAAAACACGATGCAACGAGTTCAAACACGATGCAACAAGTTCAAACACGATGCAACGAGTTCAAACACGATGCAACAAGTTCAAACACGATGCAACGAGTTCAAACACGATGCAACGAGTTCAAACACGATGCAACGAGTTCAAATACGATGCAACGAGTTCAAACACGATGCAACAAGTTCAAATACGATGCAACGAGTTCAAACACGATGCAACGAGTTCGAACACGATGCAACGAGTTCAAACACGATGCAACGAGTTCGAACACGATGCAACGAGTTCAAACACGATGCAACGAGTTCAAACACGATGCAACGAGTTCTAACACGATGCAACGAGTTCAATCACGATGCAAAGTGTTTGAACCCTTGCAACCTAGTTTTATTCTCTACTTCTACTTACCTAAAGTTTGATAATTCAAAGCAACAAGTTGACACCCAGCGTTCCAGAACTGGTGGGGCAGAAAATTAGAGGAGTCTACTCTGGTTCCCTTGGGGTACACCCTGGAAAACTGTCTCTTATTGTAATTCACAAACTCTACCGGGTTCTCCTTCAGGAGGTTCAAGGTGGCTGTTTCCACAAATGAAGACATCTCGTAACTTTTATTTCTCTCTGAAATGAGGAAAAACATCAAAAATGTACTGAGAAATGTTGTATGGAAAGAGGTTGTTGATTAAAGTAATTTCCAATTTATCTAACGGTTCCACATTTTAGATCACAAAAAATAATTCTTGTCCATGATTGAAAATATGAAACCATTCGATAACTCTGAATTTACCGTAATTCTATAATGTTTCCTTTCTGATGAAAATTTTGTTATTATTTAATTAATAATGGGAATTGCCATGTTAATAATGATATATTGTATTATCTATGCTATTTACAGCCGAGGTATTCCAAATTAATTTGAATTCTATCCAAATCTAGTAATTCTAGCACAGTTCAAAATACTCTACTCTATAGAGAAATAATTCTTATTCCACTCTATTTATTCATGCCTATAGTCAGAATTTAGAAAAAGAGGAAGAACAAAGGAAAATTTGTCGCCGTTTAAAAAAAAGGTAAAGCCTCCATAATTTTGATTACATGCAAAAATTAAAGAGTGAAGAATTGCACCGATATAGTGAGTTGCTAAAATTTATATAAAGACCATTAATAAACTAAATTAGAGGTGAAGGAAATAGAAATAAAAACTTATTTCCTTTTTACTTTCACTTCAATTCTTCAACAAAATAAAGTTATCACATATTTAGTCGTTAGGAAAAGAAAGATATATATTATAATTATTATGTAAGAACATAGAGAGAAGAAAAACAATAGTATTTACATGGTAGTGTGTTCAAATATAATTTATTTCCATCTAAATTACTCTTTATTTTTTATATGTGCGACTACACTATGCATATAGAAGAGTTACCGATGTAATCCTTATGAAACTGTGAAACGATTAAAAACAATCTTTACTCATTGTATAATTAATTAGTGGTAGGTTCTGTTCGAGTTGAAATGGATATAAATCTATTAAAAATATGCGATGTTGAATAGTTTATAGCAAATGTAAGTAGTATAGACAAAGATATTATACTACAACAAGATACACTACTCTCGACAATTTCTGTTTTAAAAAGCGCCATCTGGATTTGAAAGCGGGAACTACACCATTTTAGCCTCAAATTAAAAAAAGTCATGTTCAAATTAAAATTAGTGAACTTCAAATTAAAGAAAGTGAATTTCGAATTAAAATTAGTCAACCTCAAATTAAAATTAGTCAAGTTCAAATTAAAAAAGTAAACTTTAAATTAAAACAGTTCTATTTCAAATTAAAATATCGTATTTTTCTTCTGTTAAACTCTCAATTCTGAAAGAAATAAAGTTAATTCACAAATAGGAAATTTTCTACATATATTGAATAATGGCAAAAGCAGTTTTATTTCATCATATATTTATTTATTCGTCCAATTCATAATAAGTTCATGTATAATGGATACAGTAGAACATTCATATTATTCTAAAGATTTATCAGATGGTTGAATTGATTTTTACTTGAGTTCATCTTTCATAATTTATGATATTTTATAAAATAAGAATGAAAATTTTAATTTGTACTTGAGTTATTTTTATTTGAAATTGATTTATTTTAATTTGAAGTACACTGTATTTAATTTGAAGTTGATCTTTTTTTTATTTCAACTTGACTAATCTTAATTTGAAGTTGAATTTTTTTTAATTTGAGGCTAAAAGGCTCTCAAAAGAGTGGAAGTGTACAGGTTGAACATAGTTAATAATATTTTTATTTCATTCAGCAATGAAGATTATTTTACTGGAAAATTGAGCTTTACATCGGTAGAATAGATACATCTAAATAAAATAGGAACGAAGATTATCAAAACCAAGTTTTTTTTTTCTACACCATTTTAGCCTCAAATTAAAAGAAGTCAACTTCAAATTAAAATTAGTGAACTTCAAATAAAAGAAAGTGAATTTCGAATTAAAATTAGTGAACTTCAAATTAAGATTAGTCAAGTTGAAATAAAAAAAGATCAACTTCAAATTAAATACAGTGTACTTCAAATTAAAATAAATCAGTTTCAAATAAAAATAACTCAAGTACAAATTAAAATTTTCATTCTTATTTTACAAAATATCATAAATTATGAAAGATGAACTCAAGTAAAAATCAATTCAACCATCTGATAAATCTTTGGAATAATATGAATGTTCTACTGTATCCGTTATACATGAACTTATTATGAATTGGACGAGTAAATAAATATATGATGAAATAAAACTGCTTTTGCCATTATTCAATATATGTAGAAAATTTCCTATTTGTGAATTAACTTTATTTATTTCAGAGCTGAGAGTTTAACAGAAGAAAAATACGATATTTTAATTTGAAATAGAACTGTTTTAATTTGAAGTTGACCTGTTTTAATTTGAACTAAACTGTTTTAACTTATAGTTAACTTCTTTTAATTTGAACTTGACTAATTTTAATTTGAGGCTAAAATGGTGTAGTTCCCGCTTTCAAATCCAGGTGGCTCTTTTTTAAAGGCTGCTTCTTACATCACCGATATCCGTCCGGGACGTCACCGGTCAGTGATTTTTTATCACCGAGGAGAGCCGGTACTCTGTGAACAGGTCCGTTGAAATTAAAGTAACGATACATTTTTCACTGACTCTAAATGTGTGAAGCAGCCTTTAAACAGAAATCGTCGAAAGTAGTGTATCTTGTTGTAGTATAATATCTTTGCTATAAAGGTTTCCCGGCGATACGAGACATGACGGAAACTGATGTAACTAAAAAAAGTTTTATCGTAGAAAAAAAGATAGAAAAAATGAATTTTCTTTCATTATTTTTTCCCCATTGCATATGATCTTCATTACTTTTCAATATTCATCTACTTTCTTGACCATGTTACTATTTTACGTTGGTTGAATGTTTTCAAGTTACTAGTTTCTGTCAAGTACCATAAAGGTGGGACACCCTGTATAAGGTAAAGACCCAATTACCAGATGCTTATTTTTCTTAACTAATTACCGGATTGAAATACATCAATGAACATTATTATAAACATAGTAAATAAATAGAGAAGTTGGTGAGTTTCGAATTCATTGACGGTGAATTTGATCCATTCTTCAGAAACGATGTAAACAAATGGCGTCACACAGAGTAGCTAGCTACTTTCAAATATTATAAGTATTATTAGGTGAATATTATAAGTGAATAGAGTGTAAAATGTGACAAAATCAATTATATGTAAATTAATTTCCATGAAAATGCACATTTAACAGAATAATAGCACAATTTTTATTTAAAACAAATGAAAAATATTATGTGTAACGTCACTCATAATATTTTCGGATGTTCCAATATTGTACTTGGTATACTTCTCTATTTATTTACTATCATTATAAACTATGATAGTTTATCTAAATACATTCATTGAGTAGATACCAATTTCTTCTACACAAAGTATGTAATTTCATAGTTTATAATAAAATATATTAAATCAGGTAATTCGTAAAGAAAAATTAGCTCAACTGGTACACCAAGTAAAATTTCAAAATAACCGCGGAGACACCAAAATGTTCAAAAGGTTGGTAAGGCATTAACTTACTCTCAGATATCTCGAAAGAGTGGAAGTGAACAGGTTGAACGTAGTTAACCAACTCTGAAATTTCAGCTCCAGCTTCTACCTCTTCACTCGATGTGTCCTGTAAAGAATTGATATTAATTTTCTATATCTATAATGATTGTAATTAATGTATCACACTGTAGTTAAGTTACTTTAGTTTGTCCCCGCCTTTCGTCAGGTGAAATGGCACTCTCGTCATCGTCGCTTGAAGAACTAGCATTATCGTCAGCTGCTCCTTCTCCCTCAGCTATGTCACCTACAAGCAAGGCACGCATTAATAGCAGCAGCAACAGAACTCCTCTATAGTGAAGGAATTAGGATGTAGGTATCCTAAATAGTGAACAAATTGTATTCAGTCTGCCAGACAGCAATTCATGGCAGACTAAAGAAAATTTGTTCACTATTCAGGCTGCATCCTAACTCATTCACTATAGAGGAGTTCTACCGTACTTCACATTGAATAGGAACAGTAGAAGTAGTGATGACATTAATAAATAACAATTGAGGAGGGTGGGCACATATATAGGTAATAAATAAAAGGATAAAGCTAGTATGACGACCGTAATTGGTCGCTACGTAGTTTGGGGAAACATCAATTTATAAGAATTTAGAAAATAAGAAGCTACCAATAAGAGGGAACAAAATATCAGAAAAAATTCAAATAGAATGATAAATTTCCGGTGTGCAAATTATTACACTCTGCAATTAGATATTTATCAATTTTCTTGCATCTTTAGAATTCCAACCTATTTCTAACTATTAATTTCCCTCCAAATATAAGACAGGATGAGGAAAAGTTTAACGTTATTTAGAATAGCAATTCAATTGTACGGTAAGAAATCTATCTGCCACTTAGAGCCTTAAAGGGCCGTACACACGTAGGGTTTTTCAGTCTCCCCACCAGATTCTTTGCTAAGCTCCTCCTACTTTTTCCACGAGAATATAAGAAAAAAAGATATAATTATTATCTATTTTAGATTCCAACTAAAATAAATAATTATATCGTTTTTTCTTATATTCTCGTGGAAAAAGTAGGAGGAGCTTAGCAAAAAGTCTGGTGGAAAGATTAAAAAAACCCTACGTGTGTACGGCCCTTTACTCTCCATTAATTACGCTTACAATAACTATATTTCTAGTAAAGGATCTATTGAAGGATAGAGCCTTCACTCAAATATGCTAGAAAGTTCCTTCATTTCCATTTATAACACTTATAATAATTCATAGCCACAATAACACTATCAAATAAATAAAAGTAGTAGTTTGAAGCAAAATTTTAGTCAGAGTGACATTCTTGCCTGTAAATTGCACAAAATCGCATCATTTTTATTATAAAAAAACTGTAATTAAAAGGAATGTTAACTAGTTCTTTAAACAATTAGTCTTGTTATTACAATATTATTACAATAACCTCCACTTTCCTGATTTAAGATTAAGGAATTTCTATCTGAAAGCATTATTTTCTTTTTATTTTACAACAGACATCAAGTAAATAAGGGAATAAAGTCACTATCTACATATTGACATCGATGAAAGTATACAGGGTAATTCGGAGAGCTTCATGTTTCCAGTTGATAATAATTATTTCCATGGCACTAGATACAGTAGAACTCCTCTATAGTGAACTCCTCTATAGTGAACTCCTCTATAGTGAACTCCTCTATAGTGAACTCATCTATAGTGAACTCATCTATAGTGAACTCATCTATAGTGAATGAATTAGGATGTAACCTGAATAGTGAACAAATTTCCTTTAGTCTACGATAAAATTAGTTCACTATTCAGGCTACATCCTAACTCATTCACTATAGAGGAGTTCTACTGTAGTTTATAAAGATATTCTTAGTTTATTACTGTAGTTATTTACAAAGAAGTATCCGTACCGTTTTAATAGTTATTTGGCGTGCAATTATTTATTACAGTTACAATTTCTATAAACTGCAGGATTATTGTTGAAGAATCTTATATTCGTGTTTAAAATTTATCTTCAGGACATGATATATATGCGTTACATGAAAATGGTAACCTATTAGATTCCATTGTGGTACCATTACTTATTTGTTATGCCCCGTACACACGACCAAACAGTTTGACAACATCAGTCAATTTCATTGCAAAGAAAACTGATTAGAAGAATCTTATTATAAATAAATTATACAATAACTTAATTTTCCATTCTTCTGTTTGACAAACAATTTCCAACATGTTCTATCTCTTCAAACACTCTAAATGTTTGATGGTGTGTAATATTTGTTTGACGGTGTGTACGTGGTAAAGGTAATACGCTAACAGTTCCGAGCAAAGTAAGAGAGCCATTTCGATTTTTTCTTTCATCTGAGTAAGTTATTTACGAAGGTTAATAAGAGGTGGTATGTTTAATACAAATTAAAAAATTATGTGAAAAAAAGTAGTCCTTGATGATTTATATTAGAAAATATAGGGAACGATGACGTGCAAAATTAGAGAACGATGAAACTTAACCTTTATAAACTTTCAAGATTTATCAGAAAAGTACAATAAATAATTAGGATAATTTAATAAATATTTAGTATCTAGTATGGACTTTGATTTGATTGAACTTATGTACAACTTAAGACATTGCGAAAAGTATATAAAACACCCTAACTGTGCATGATTTATGGAGCAAAATTGAAGACAAATGGAAAAAAATAACTCCAGAACTTTGCAAGAAATAAGTAAGGTCTTGTGGACGCCGTTGTTCAGAAGTTATTTAAAACAAAGGATTCCTTACTTCATATTAACTATTATCAAATTATCCTAATGAATTATCGCACTTTTCTGATAAATCTTGAGTTTATAAATACATAGTTTTATCGTTTTGTTTTTGTTTGCACATCAATGTTTTTATTTTATTATAATTTCTAATGGCGACCGATCCATTCACACTTTTGCTGCCGAAAACACATTCGCCGCACGACACTTTCACCGAAAACACATTCGCCGCACGACACTTTCGTCGAATAAGAGATGTTGTCCACCTAAGGTTAGGTTAGCGGTCCGGTTGGAGGGGGGGGGGGGTCTGCCCTCCCCAGCCAGGTTTGATAGTGACAAAATGTATACTGTACTGTTTTTTATTGTAAATTGAGTATACCTTATTTAGGTAAATAATTGTCCTTTTTTCGGAGAAAGTGTCGAGAGGCGAAAGGACCTAGAACCATTTCTAATATATCTTTGGATATATTTGTCCTATTATAGTATTTTCTTCACATAATAAAACATACCTCTCTTGCATCAGATGAAAATTATTAACCTCCCTAAAAAATTATCCTGAAAAAAGAAAAGAATCAAAATGGTTCTCTTATTATTCTCGGCACTGTACATTGGACAACAGGAACCATGAAGATTTTGGTGTTCATTTGAGGGTGGGGAATTAAGAAGAGTTTACAGTTTTTATCTTACCTAACATTGCACTCGAGAGATGCGGGTAAGCTGCAGCCAAAACGAGTGTGAGGAACATTACTCTTAATTGAATTGCTACTGTAGTACTGTGAGTAGCTACTGTAGTACAGTGAGTAGCTACTGTAGTACAGTGAGTAGCTACTGTAGTACAGTGAGTAGCTACTGTAGTACAGTGAGTAGCTACTGTAGTACAGTGAGTAGCTACTGTAGTACTGTGAGTAGCTACTGTAGTACAGTGAGTAGCTACTGTAGTACAGTGAGTAGCTACTGTAGTACAGTGAGTAGCTACTGTAGTACAGTGAGTAGCTACTGTAGTACAGTAAGTAGCTACTGTAGTAAAGTGAATAGCTACTGTACAGGCATACCACACTCTTATTACGTCTCAGACTTATGACAATCAAATAAGTGTGGGACATATCTCAGTTTTGTTTCTTCTGGTATAAAAAATATTCCAGGAGTAATTTTGTTGGTCGTGTACAGCTAAACTGTCGTAACTATTGCAGGTGGAATAAAAAAAATTGTTATCGTAAATAATGCATATAACTTACTAGAAAAATATTTTTTATCTATCATACGTGCATAAGTTACAGAGAAAACAGCTTAACTGAAAAAAAAACTACCAAAATTTACTCCTAAAATGTTTTCTATAACAGGTGATAGAAAAGCAAAACATGTACCACACTTATTCGATTGCCATAAGTTTGAGACGTAATAAAACTGTTGTATGCCAGTATATATAACGGTTAATAAATAAGATTAAAGAAATTTGTAAGATAATCACCATTGAGGTCCTCGTTGTCGCTATTCTCGTGCGACACGTCTTTTTCCAGCGCAGGTCTGCTGCTGAGATCGCCGTTATTCTGCGCAGACAATCTCGACCCAGTGGTGGTGACTGAAGAGTGGCCCAGAGCATCACTCAGCTCTCCCTGAGGGGGGGGGGGCAGTCAACCACATGCATCGTAAATAACAAAAATATTCGAATACGCTATTTTGTTCGACCAAAGATAAAGAAATCAGTCGTTTGCAATGTTAATTACAAATAATATTGATTTTAGGGACTTTAGTATTTCATAAATTAACCCAAATAGAGCCTAAAAGAATTGGTGTAAACCTGATTTCCCCAACAGTTTGCCCGGTTCAAAAGTAGCACTGAAAACAATGGCAAATAATATAAAATGGTTGATATTGATACAGTAGAACTCCTCTATAGTGAATGAGTTAGGATGTAGTCTCTATAGTGAACAGATTTTCATTAGTTTTTCATAAAATAACCATCAGATATCTAAAACTGAAGGTAATTCATCGCAGACTAAAAAATTTGTTCATTATTCAGGCTACATCCTAACTCATTCACTATAGAGGAGTTCTACACTGGCATGGTTTCTAATTACTTACCCGGATGAATAAATATAAAGTCTAAATTTTATCAGATTGTAGCGTAATAGGCTATTTTCAATGGCTTCAGAGAAGGGGAATATTAAATTATCTAATATTGAATTCTGATGATTCATTGCAATTAATCGTTGCTAGTGTCTGATTTTACTTTTATTACATTAATTTATCGAGCTATTTTCTATTTTCTGGTTAATTAAATTGCTTGTTTTGAACCAGGAATTATGGGTAAAAGATTTAAACAATTACATAATTAAGTAGGAAATACTTAAGAAGAAATACAGGGTGCGGACAATGTTGACGTGGATTAGATTTCAATTTGAATTTATGAATTTGTTAGATTATGTTCCTAGAAAAGCGATCTCAGTGCTATGTTGTCTGTCAGGTACTTCCACCAATGACTAGTTTTAGCATAAAGGTTTGTAATGAAGTAGAAATATGCCTACAAAACAAATTCAGATATTGTTAAATATCCCCTCCATTCTAAATTTTATTACTCTACCTGTCAGAACTAAGGTTACTGATTATAAAACTGTAATGATTCAAAATTTGGTTCTATATTTTTATAACATGTATTTTAAGTTAATCTGGGAATTATTCTTCTTCTCTCCAAATTTTGGAGGGGAGATTCTTAGTGAACAATAAACAACATTTTGAAATGTACCAACTAGTTAACTTCGAGACTAGGTGTAGCAAGAAAATTCATAACGGCAACTCCGTTCCTGACCAGAATCAAGTTTCAACGGACAATAAGGAAAACTCAGCAAAAACGAGTTTTCAATAGTCAATACTGAATAGGCAAAAATACATGTAAAGTTATAAATTGATTAATTTACCAAATAGGACTTAATTCGTATTTCTTTTGATAAATTGACAACGTTGTTCGCACCTTGCAAGCCTTGATATCGCTAGGAAGTTTAGTACGCAGAAGAGTTTCATTTTTTTAAATTAAATTTCACTTGAAGGTAAATCTTAATACGTGCTTGAAAAATACAAGAAAAACTGCGCAGTATTCGGACACTTACTTAGACTTACAGTTGTCGGACAGTGGGTATTAACACAGACAATGGTAGATCAAACAGAGATTTCTAAAAGTCAGATAGGTTCATGACCTATGCTTACATCCACTGTCCGAGCACTGTGAGTGTCAGAGTACTGCGATGTCCTCCTAATGAATCTTACCAAGTTTCACCATACGATGATTTTTAAATTAGTTAAGTAACGTCACGAAATAGAATACACACCATGCTAACATCCTTTTAAAAAACCAATGCAATAAATAACACATTAAAACGCATGCAAATTCTTATCAAACAGTGCAAGTTTATTTCATTAAATACATTAAAATTAAAACAACAATCGATAATTTAGAGAACGTGAGTTCAGTATATCATCACGTCTATTGATATACCATTGATATCATTCTTGTACTTTAAATGAAAAAAAACAGTCAGAAGACAGTCTGCACATTAATGCCTTTCTCTAATTAAAATTAGAATTTCGAAAGAAATCACTTACCCAAATAACTGTAGTTAACTAGAAATGTTGCTAGTATTTTAACTAAATGCATTGTGCACACTAGTAACTAGAACACTGTGACTAGTGTTATACTATGCCTAGTGTGCATACTAGTAACTAGTGAAGAGTACTGTAGTGCAAACTAGTAGATAACTAGTTTACTAGAATGAATCCACATTACTATTTGAATAGAGACATGCTAATTACCTAGTGCTTTAGATATCATTTCCATGCTTCATACCAATGATATTAAACACCAATGAACAAAATAAAGAGAAGATGAAAAATTAAATGCTGAGAAGATTAATATTAGAAGATGGTGAAAGATTGAAGCTAAAAGATGGTGAAGGATTGAAGCTAAAAGATGGTGAAGGATTGAACTAAAAGAAGGTGAAGGGTTAAACTAAAAGATGGAGAAGGATTAAAGCTAAAAGATGGAGAAGGATTAAAGCTAAAAGATGGAGAAGGATTAAAGCTAAAAGATGGAGAAGGATTGAAGCTAAAAGATGGTGAAGGATTGAAGCTAAAAGATGGTGAAGGATTGAACTAAAAGAAGGTGAAGGGTTAAACTAGAAGATGGAGAAGGATTAAAGCTAGAAGATGGAGAAGGATTAAAGCTAGAAGATGGAGAAGGATTAAAGCTAGAAGATGGTGAAGGATTAAACTAGAAGACGGTGAAGGATTAAAGCTAGAAGATGGTGAAGGATTGAAGCTAGAAGATGGTGAAGGATTAAAGCTAGGAGAAGGTTAAGGATTAAAGCTAGAAGAAGGTGAAGGATTAAAGCTAGAAGATGGTGAAGGATTAAACTAGAAGATGGTGAAGGATTAAACTAGAAGAAGGTGAAGGGTTAAACTAGAAGATGGAGAAGGATTGAAGCTAGATGAAGGTGAAGGATTAAACTAGAAGACGGTGAAGGATTAAAGCTAGAAGAAGGTGAAGGATTAAACTAGAAGATGGAGAAGGATTGAAGCTAGATGAAGGTGAAGGATTAAACTAGAAGAAGGTGAAGGATTGAAGCTAGAGGAAGGTGAAGGATTAAACTAGAAGAAGGTGAAGGATTAAAGCTAGATGAAGGTGAAGGAATAAAGCTAGAAGAAGGTGAAGGATTAAAGCTAGAAGAAGGATAAGTTTGAGAGTATAGGTAGTGTGTAGGTATATTACAAGGAGACGGTTTCACAACATATAGACTGACATTCTACAAATAGTTTTAGTGTTTAAGATCTATTTTATTTGAGAGTTTTACTGTTTTATACCTAAGATACCACTCTTTAACCCTTTCATCAGTTTAATAAAATTAACTTAAAAAATGTTGACGCCTTTATAGAAAAATTTATTATAATTTATAACAATATTTAGTAAATATTTAAAGTCCATTTCGGATTTTTTAATGAAGATTGAAAAAAAATATATATATTATTTGTGCATAAAATTCCCTCTTCCATTTATAGTTTAGAGTTGCAAAATATATTATAATTATAACAACACCTGAAAGTAACATTTAACATCTAGAAAACATTTACCCCCAATTGTTTAGTCTTTCATACCTGTGTTAACTCAACATGGAATTGGGACTCCCCCATCCCAACTCCCACTCCAATAGCCACCCCAATGCCTACTCCCATGTTAGGTCCGGGAATATTCTGGGAATGGGTACAAATGGTACATCAAACATTAGGTAAGGATCCTCACACTCAAAGTCTGCGGGACTAATTTGTAAAGGTTAAAACAAAAATAGGATAAAAACATACAATTCTTGGTATTTCAGAATTAGATGCTCTTGTAAAATGAAGCTTCGACTGAATTTCTTTTTCAAAACGTGGAAGAAAACATAACTGGATTTTCCTTTGAAAAATGGCTGAATAGTGAAATAAGTAAATCTTTGATGTACAGTCAAAGAAAAGTGAATCTGACTTCTTCGGTTTACTAATTTCTCACTTTCCAAAGAGAAACTTTACTAATTGTAATGATTGTAGATAGGTATTTTAAAATTGGTCTGGGTACACGATGAAAAATATGTATGATTTGGAAGTAGTAGGAAATTCTTTTCTCTGATAGTACATCATCACAGTGACTCTTTTCTCTGATAGTACATCATCACAGTGACTCTTTTCTCTGATAGTACATCATCACAGTGACTCTTTTCTCTAATAATAGTACATCATCACAGTGACTCTCTTCTCTGATAGTACATCACACAGTGACTCTTTTCTCTGATAGTACATCATCACAGTGACTCTTATCTCTAATAATAGTACATCATCACAGTGACTCTCTTCTCTGATAGTACATCACACAGTGACTCTTTTCTCTGATAGTACATCATCACAGTGACTCTTTTCTCTGATAGTACATCATCACAGTGACTCTTTTCTCTGATAGTACATCATCACAGTGACTCTTTTCTCTGATAGTACATCATCACAGTGACTCTTTTCTCTGATAGTACATCATCACAGTGACTCTTTTCTCTGATAGTACATCATCACAGTGACTCTTTTCTCTGATAGTACATCATCACAGTGACTCTTTTCTCTGATAGTACATCATCACAGTGACTCTTTTCTCTGATAGTACATCATCACAGTGACTCTTTTCTCTGATAGTACATCATCACAGTGACTCTTTTCTCCGATAGTACATCATCACAGTGACTCTTTTCTCTGATAGTACATCATCACAGTGACTCTTTTCTCTGATAGTACATCATCACAGTGACTCTTTTCTCTGATAGTACATCATCACAGTGACTCTTTTCTCTGATAGTACATCATCACAGTGACTCTTTTCTCTGATAGTACATCATCACAGTGACTCTTTTCTCTGATAGTACATCATCACAGTGACTCTTTTCTCTGATAGTACATCATCACAGTGACTCTTTTCTCTGATAGTACATCATCACAGTAACACTTTTCTCTGATAGTACATCATCACAGTGACTCTTTTCTCTGATAGTACATCATCACAGTGACTCTTTTCTCTGAAAGCAGATCTCAAGATAAGCAAAAAAATCCATTAATATAAAAAATACAAAAATATTCTCGAGATAACAGACTCGTACAAATGAGGTGAGGGACGTAATCACAATCTGAAAAGCTGCGAGGTGAAATGTACCAGAGCAGAGATACCTTCAGTATCTCGTGCTTGGACTGATGCATAGCTCTTATCCATGACGGTGACTGGTTCTTTCGCATTAAACACTTTCGCCACACGACACTTTCACCGAAAGTCTTAAAAATATTAAACGTTATATATATATTAAGAGATAGAGCGCGCCTAAGGTTAGGTTAGCGGTCCGGTAGAGGGGTTTGGTGCCAGGTTTGATGATGACAAAGTGTATACCTTACAGTTTTTTAAATGAAATAAGTATACCTTATTTTGCCATGAAATTGTCATGTAATCATTTTTCGGCGAAAGTGTCGTGCGGCGAAGGTGTTTCCGGCGAAAGGACCTAGAACCATCCATGATGCATTACTAGCCATGCTCTTATGACTAACTAGTTAAAATCACAAAGGCAAAGTATTCTAAGTTAAGCTCCTAGCTATTGATATCATATCAAGCAACCTTAAGATAAGAACGATGCTGCTATCTTTGAAATGGAACAACAAGATGCAACCTATTGCCTATAAGCTATATTCTATAGCTATATATCTTATTGCCTATATGGTATATAGTATTTCTATATATAGCAGTTAAAGTACACAGGTAGCAAACTAATGTCCCGCTAGTTTTACCTGGGATGTAAAGGGTATCTGTATCAAGTTATTCCTATAATCCTATATCAAATGAAGGTTCTAGCATCCTTTATACATTGCCGAACATACCTCTTTCTTTTTATGAATTCGATGTTTTTTCTTGTTTTTTATCAATATTTTCCGCTTGAGTAAATCTGGAGGTGGTAAACTTGACCCCGGAGTGAGCTGAAATATAAGAGAGGCATTATATTCTTCATCAAATAGTTCACTGCCATAAAAATAAGAAAGGAATTGCTACAATATGAATAAATACTTAAAAGATCTTACAGGTGGTTAATGATTGAACTAATTTAATGCCTGTAGTTTTTAGGTAGATTCTTTGAGTTTAAGTGAGCGTCATTAATTAAAGGATCATTTACCTGATATGACTTAAGAAAGTTTTAAAACTCTAGATAGATTCTTCACCCTATTTGCCCTACAAAAATCAATGAAGACACCACTCTGTGTTCTTCAAAAGGGGCTAAATATTTCAATTACTAAATATGTCCTATAGTTTTTCTCACTGGATATGACTCTAAGGGAAGATCCAACAGCATGTCCCCAAAGAACTCCCGGCAGTACTGCGCTATCTTGGCCTGTGGGTACATAGTACATCTTAATTACTAATAAATTGTGGAACAGATAAAAAAATGAAAAAACTTTAAAATGTTAATGGTATATAATAATGTTAATTCCATATTCTTCATAATATATTGTCTGGGTTTCATGAAGTATGGCATTGAGTGAAGTATATGATGAACATGAGAGGACGTATTAATATTCCTGTGGGATGATACGATCAATATTTCCATCAAAGGTGTACTTTTTTATTGGGAAGACCTACTGAAAACACAATATTGAACTAAAAACACTAAATATTAACTCAAGGAGAAGATATATTGAGTCACTTCAGTGAGTAAAATGGCGTACCATTTTTAGTGTCAGTCATATCATAAGTAATTCTAAAATCAGAAAAGAAGTTTCGCTTAATTAATTGGTCATCGAATTTGAATCCTGAATGCTTACTTCACAAATTTTATTGGTGCCTTAAAAGTTTATTTTAATGTTATTGATTTTACAGATCAGACTCGTTTTTAAATATTAAAATAGTATAAAATATACTCTCGTCTATCTGACTATACAGAGAAATTTAATTGTATTCTATTTCATTATGGATAAAATGAAAGTATGAACGTACGCTCGGCATTAAGGGGTTTAAAAACGCGCAGAACATTCTCGTGATTGTGAAAATCGGTAAATTGCGCTACATGTACACTACAGTGTATCTTGTATTAGTCCATGACTCTATAGTGTACCTCTAGTTTAGTAGTTACTAGTAGGTTCATCATATATTACACGTGTGGTAGGTTATGAACATTTCATTACTAATATCTATTTACTTATTCTAGATATAAGTCATATAACCTTGGGGGGTTCAACGGCAGTCTTTAAAACAAAAGCCATATCGGATGTCGCTGACATCAAATTGAAAATAGGCATAAGAGACTGAAGTCTAGAGATTCAATGAAAAAAAAATCACTTATACTATATGTGACTGCACTCACGGATTGAAGAGGAAAATGAAGAGGTGATAGTAAATGAAGCCTACGAATCTACCTAACACAAAATCCAAGACCATAGTTGAAGAGCATAACCCTAGTGATGTCCTCTGAAATTGTAATACGCGTTGAAAATAATATGGTAAAAATGAAAAGGACAATCTACTATTTATTTATATTACAAAAGTTGGGGGTTACAATTTTCCAATACAAATAGAAGCACACATTTAAAACTTTAGAACCTATAGAATCCTATATAACCTAATAATTTTGATAGCTAGATGACTGACCTGCTGTCTTGGGTTGCAGTGGTTTTCGAAGGATAAAACAACTGGCCATTCGGAAGTTTTGAAAGCCGAGTCTGCGATAGCTTCCAGTACTTCCTGTAAATTCAAACTTCATTAACTAACAAAGATATATTATTTGAGCATATTCTAAAAAATTATCAACATCTTCAAAATCGCATAGAAATTAGAGTTTCCGAAAAAGATAAATAATCAGATGTATCGCTAGATGGCGCTTTAGCACATTTGTTGAGTTTACCTTAGCGCTAATCTCAGGAACTAGTGTGTAGCCGTGCACAACAACAGGTTCGTCAGTTTTTCCGTTCCAGAAATCCAGCTCCACACAGCGACAGCCTGCCAGCAGGACCTGCCTGTACATCTCAACAGAGGACCTGCCCGTGAACTGGTGACCTGATGAAAACAACGGTTAGAGAAGTTATCTAAATTTTATACTTCTTTGATGATCACTACAGTGAAACTTCTGAGTCACGAAGTATTGGTTCCTTCATAATTTGAAGCCACTTCATATCCTGAGTGCAATCATGGAAAACTATGGTTATTGAGGAATAACTATGACTCGATTCTTGTCGTACATCATTTTGTAAGTGCATTTCATAATTCAGGTCCCCATTACTCGAGCGTTTCATAACTCAGAATGAAATTTAAAATTTAAAAGCGATTAAGTATTAGTCAAAACTCACGAACTATTGAGATTGCCAAAACAATCCAAATTTCGTTGAAATTTTCAGTTTTATATCCTAGCTAATTACAATAAACATTTGAACTGACCAATAAGGTAGGTGTTGTGAGATGAATTCATGAAGTAGTGTGAAAGAGGCTTGTCCATGTCGTGGTACAGATCGAGCTGATCTTTAGAGATGATGATATTCTCTTCACTGTGTATGAACCTCAAGAAGCCATTAACGGATAGTAGGTCTGAAATACAACAAAAGACAAAATTAGATTACAGAATAAAAAAATTATTGGTAATTCTAATTTGGGCAGTTATCACAAATTGATTTTTCAAATTTAAATTCGGAATCTAAAGGTATGGAATATATTCTATGTACATATATAGCATTATTTCATCTTACTTTTGCTAATATTATCCTTGTTAGGTTCAAAGATGGAGATAACTTCTTTGGCCCTGTTGTTGTCTGCATACGGGTACAGGATTTCGTTGAGTCTGGGATCTCTCTGGTAGTCATTTAGGAACAGGACCAGTTGCTCCACAGTCATTGGTTTGGGAGTCTTACCGGGAGTGTATGTTTGCGATGTTCTGCAAGTACACAATAAGATTCTAAAGGATCTTTTGGACGATAAACCATTTACTGACAGATTTTAGATTGGTATTTCTTTTATCCTATATTTTATCTGCTGTTGTTAAAAACTTGAATGTCGGTTTCAATAGAATTAAAGTCATGACCGGTAAAAAGTTTTCAATCGCAGAATTTCCTCTCGTAAAAAAAATTCTAAATTTTTTTTTCATTACAAACAGCTATAAAAATAATCAGGTAGACATCCAGTAAATTTTTCGATTGCCTGAGACTTGTCCATGAGAAAAATTAAAGCGATTTCCTATGATTATGAAGAGATTCGGAGAGCAAAAACTTGTGTAATTGACTTTTCACTCAGTTTGGACTAGTTACTTTCGTACTTTTGTAAAATAATTACTTTTGTAAAATAATTACTTTCGTACTTTTGTAAGATAATTACTTTCGTACTTTTGTAAGATAATTACTTTCGTACTTCTGTAAGATAATTACTTTCGTACTTTTATAAGATAATTACTTTCGAACTTTTGTAAGATAATTACTTTCGTACTTCTGTAAGATAATTACTTTCGTACTTTTGTAAGATAATTATTTTCGTACTTTTGTAAGATAATTACTTTCGTACTTTTGTAAGATCAAAATTCTGTCATAATTACAGTAATTAAATTTTGGCAAAATGAGGTTGATAGTTAAATAAGTGAAATATTTTCCACGATTGGAAATGGTCATAGTTGTAGTCAATTGACTGGAGGTAACTCTTCGTCAAAAATTTAATTAATTTTAAATTAGTTATTGAAATAAACTTGTAAGTTACTGAGATAAGTTGGTAAGTTACTGAAATGAGTTGGTAAGTTACTGAAATGAGTTGGTAAGTTACTGAAATGAGTTGGTAAGTTACTGAAATGAGTTGGTAAGTTACTGAAATGAGTTGGTAAGTTATTTTCTAATAATAAATGAATCTGAACATGAAGAAACCCAAATGATTTTTTTAACTAATTGTAATCAAAATTTGAATGCATTCAAAGATTATAGAATTATTAATTACTTTAAAATGTACATACAAGGTGAACATCTTCAATAAAATGATGTTGCTTACAAATAATTTAAGAATAATTACCTATAATAACTAGAAATAAAATAGTATTTTAAAGCGCAATTTCTAGAAAATAAAAAGATTTACAGAAGGTAAAATGTTAAAGCTCTACAGCTTCAAAGACTCAAAATGTAGCGCATTATTATGCATGGAATATTGCAACATATTAATATTCATAGCAACTACAATGGAATTTGTATATACCTACTTTTAGTATGTATTAGAAAACACATAAAAGAACATGTTAAAAAAATCTGAACGCGTTTCATTGAGTTTCATTGAAGATTGCAATTGATAAATATTGGTATATTAAAAAATTGAATTAGATAATAATTCTATAGATATACCTCTCAATCTTCTAAGGCCCCCATAACTATCTACGATAAAATCTTCTATACTCTCACCATAAATATTTCCGATAATATCTTCTATCGCCCCACCATAAATTTTTCCGATATCTTCTATAGCCCCACCATAATTTTTTCCGATATCTTCTATAGCCCCACCTATTTTTTCTCCGATAATATCTTCTATGGCTCCACCATAACTTTCTATGATATCTTCTTAAATAGCCCCACCATAACTTTCTTCGGTAATATCATCTGTAGCCCTCCATAACTCTACGATAACACTCACAATTGGCAGAAGACTTTGTACACCTCCTGTCTGCCGGTCAGGTTCATGTAGAACTCCAGGAAAGACCCGAACTTGAACTGAGCGCTGTTGATGAAATGTTGCTGCAAAGTAGGAATAGGCACTTACTTGTTACAAACTAATGAAAACATTATCTTTAAAATACAACACATTTACAAAAACATAATAATACTATCTATTACAATGTTATATATTTTAAAGTTGAAGCAGAACAAAGGAACTTAAGAAAGGTGGGCCAGAGAAGATAAGGAACCCCCCATAATTTACAGTTTAGAGATAGTAATTTGAAGAAAAAAAACATTCAATACTAAGAATCATTTTTTTTTCAAAAGCTTTCGTGCAGAGATAAATTTAGAAAGAGATACTATTTAAACTTATAAGTATCTGTAAATACAAAATAAGAATCAATATGTTAATACAATAACATTAAAAGCATATAAATATTCTAAACCATGATGTTAGAAATAGAGGAGTTGTATTATTTAGTAGAGTTCAAATGTGCAATCAAGAGTCAAATGCTACACTCAGCTTTAATGTTCTACATCAATAAAGAAGCGAACACTGACAGTGTAAACCACAGTGTTACTATTGCAATTACTGACAGTATAAACCACAGTGTTACTATTGCAATAACTGACAGTGTAAACCACAGTGTTACTATTGCAATTACTGACAGTGTAAACCACAGTGTTACTATTGCAATTACTGACAGTGTAAACCACAGTGTTACTATTGCAATTACTGACAGTGTAAACCACAGTGTTACTATTGCAATTACTGACAGTGTAAACCACAGTGTTACTATTGCAATTACTGACAGTGTAAACCACAGTGTTACTATTGCAATTACTGACAGTGTAAACCACAGTGTTACTATTGCAATTACTGACAGTGTAAACCACAGTGTTACTATTGCAATTACTGACAGTGTAAACCACAGTGTTACTATTGCAATTACTGACAGTGTAAACCACAGTGTTACTATTGCAATTACTGACAGTATAAACCACAGTGTTACTACTGCAATTACTGACAGTATATAGAGTGTGATAACACCATTAGGTACATCATTTGGTGCACCGAGAACACTATTTCGGTGCTAGGACAATTGCCACCCAGATATTTAATATCAGGCCTCTTAACTTAAAAAATGGTGATAAAATATGTATGTAATTATTAATTATTAATCATATACATTATAAGATAAAAAAAATATTATTATTCGGTTTCTGAATGCGCTTTTTAAATCTTATATTTTTTAAATCTTATGTTATCGAATACTTTATACCACATCTTTAGAACGATTCAAAACTGTTTAATTCCCTCCGTCTATAACATTTTCAGGATTTACACTAGTAGATTTTCTTAAACTCCACGCATCTACAATTTTAAGCCAATTAACTTTTTCACAGAATATTAGTTAATTTGAAACTGCACTAACTTATCACATAGGTCTGTACGGGATGACTGCTTACATGCCAATGAGCATCTCAACTCATAGATATCCTAGAATATGGATATTTGTTTATTAATGATGGTATTGATAAAGGAAGATACTTTTAATTTACTAAGGACATGATCAATTGTATAATGGAAATAATTCGTATAAAAACTCATAATTTATTATATCAACTATGGGAATAATTAATTTTATAAAAAAAAATACTAAATGTGGAATGAAATTTTTATCTTATAATGTATACAATTAATAATTAATCGTACAAAATAATATCAATACTTTATCACTATTTTTAAATTTAAGAGGCCTGATAATAAATATTTGGGTGGCAATTGTCCGTGGGTGGCAATTGTCCGCGGGTGGCAATTGTCCGCGGGTGGTAATTTTCCGGTCACGACTATTTCAGTCAGTGTACCACAGCCTATACACAGTCATGGTTATTCACAATTAGTTCCCATTTCGGATTAAGATGCTTAAATGTACAGTGACAATTAGCACTAAGTTTGTTAGCAAAGAGATATATCATTTAATGGAGAAAGGTGTAGAATAGTACATCAAATTACTGGAATTTTCAAAATTTAAACACTTCCCATCCAAAAGCTCATTGCGTTTGTTTAGATTGGACTTTCAATTATTTGAAAACTTCTTTCGAAATATGTGAGAAAATTGAAAAAATTTAGTTTTCTTAAATCTTAAGATAAAGATGTTCTCATAATTTGGATTATGATAATTTAATTGGTAACATTGAAAAGTAAGTAGTCTAAAATAGAGCTGAAACTAGATTGAAACTTTTCCGGTGAAATTCACTCAACAAGTATCCGTTAAATTGGAAAATACCTAAACACAACATCTTCAACCTCATCACTCGAAATCAAATAATGAATAATAAGTGCCAAAGTTGTTACTGAATATATCACTGAATGGCACTATCTTCACAATAGGGATATAAGTCGACATTAATTATGTTGCGAAGTAGGAAGTTGGGATCAATTCCCCTGCAGGAGTTAGTTGATCAATCAACAAAGTTGGTCTGTTCTGCCAATTAACTTCTGTAGAGTTCATGTACGCCTGTCAGACGCTCTCTAACAGGCCTAAGTTTTTAGAATTATCTCAGTTTGAAGGGAGTTACTAGGAAAAATTAAACTAGTGAAGGTACGCGCAATATCTTTTTAACGGTACACGGAAAATAGCCAGGCGGAAAACTGCCAGTCACTTTTTGAAACATTATTTGGTTATAAACACGTTCTAATAACATTTTATTCTTTTATTTAATTTGAACCACAGTATACCAATTCTTCCACCTGGCCTTTTTTCGCAAGCTAATTTTCCTCCAGGCAGGTTTCCGTCAGATATTTTAACACCAGTCGCAAAATTTATAATCGGTACATAGTTCATTAGGGTGAATATTGGTCATATTTTATCGTGATTACCATACTTTCAAACATCGGAATTCAAGTTTTGGATGTCCGACGAATGACGGAGTATTTTAAATTGATGATAAATTAGTATTATATTTTCGTCTAATCTATCATAGTGACACCTGTACAGGCATCCCCCGCTTTAGTTACCAAATCATGACTCAGTTTAGTTACCAAACGGTCTCTAAAGCGAGGGAAAGTAACAAGAAATTTATGATTGTCACTCCTTGATTACATATCTCATTTTCTATGAGTTATGATGAAAGAAATTTTTTTTAGAGTTAGAGTACTATATAAGCATATTATCAAACAGTTTTCAGTATTTAATGTTGTGAACTTATAAAAGGTTTTAAAATCCAACCATAGCTCAACTCTCACTCAGTATAGGCGAGGCCATCTATAGTACTATAGATGGCCTTGATGTAGGTGAGTAATTAATAGATACTTAGACTTCTATAATTATTGTGTTACATCGAACAAGCAGCAATTTTATGCTCTATGAAATATTTTTGGAAGAAGGGTACCAAGTTTCAAGTTATTTGTACGTTCTACATTTTTGGACACGTCCGAAAAGTAGATATAATAATTATAATTATTATTTAACTTCTATTCAAATTGGCATCATAAATATCAATTGAAATAAAAGTTAAATAATGATTATTATATAGATATTTTTACGTGTTCGAAAATATGGAGCCGTGCGATAACTCGGAACTTACCCTAAAATGGGACATGTTGAATTTCTGAACCAATTGCTTCTTATAACTTATCTGGATTATAATTTTGATGTTTTTGATAGTTACCGTGAAATAATCACAAAAAATTGTCTCCGTTTTCTATGTCTGCGGACGGTACTTATTTCGAGACATGACTCGAAATAAGTACCGCTTTTATTAAAGCGAGGTGTAATTAAAGCGAGGCATGGCATGTAGTTTATTCATTTATTTGGTGTCAGCTTTTACTCCAGTCTGCTTTTTACAAGAAATTTTAATTGAATTCATTAAATTAACCCAATAACGGGTAAATTAATTGGTACTGATGATGACCCGTTATTTTAACGGGCAGGTACACTAGTTATTAGAATAAAATCGCTGAGAAAAATGTCGCGACTGAGACGTTTCCAGCGATGCGAAATATATTTTGTGTATACAATTACATATACAATTTCGATGTACTCTCATTTTCATTGGTATTTCAACATCTTAATAGTAGTACTAACACGCTTAAATAATGCTCCCAAAGTAAAAAGAGTGTTTTTGCCCTTTATTTTTCATAATAGTGACTTGGGAGAAAATATCAAACTATTGGCTTATAATAACTACAGTAATAACAAATAACAGTCAATTAACTGTTATTTCATGTATTTCAGAAAAAAAATCAATATAATTGATACATATTTAAAAAATAATGTCTGTTACATATTATGAATAATAATAAAAAAACATTAAAAACTTAATTTAATAATAAATTCATTATATATTTAATATTATTATTCTGAAGAATAAAAACATAAATTCTATTTGGGTTAAGAATAGAAAAAAATTAACTTTACAATAATAATTAATTATTTAGTAGGGGGGGGGGGGTTAACGTCTGTTTCGGAAGCAAATGCCATATCGGTGACGTGAAGAGGAAATTAAATACAAGGGACTGGAAGAAGCAGACGGAAAGGAAAGTGGCTCCATGAACAATGTCACCTACCAGCAGTCACTGACAATGCTCATGGAAGTAGAAAAGCTACTCCGTGAATACAGTCACTTATCCACGATAGTGAAAAAAGAATAAAATCTCCAACAAATAGCCATGAAATCATTTCCTGAAGAGGAAAACTTTCCCTCAGTAAATCTCTCTGTGAAATTATCCCCAAAGTTCTGCGCAAAGAGTGACTAACTTATCAAAGTAGCGTGAGGTTATTGGCTGTCACGCCTCACGCTTTCCCCTCACGCTGCCACACTAAAGTTATACCAGAGTGCTAAATGATTATCAACTTGCAGCAATATAAGAAATAGCCAAACAGCACTGGAAATAATTGATAACATGTTTATCTATTTAATTGATGATTGATAAATCATTATCATATATTAATTCATGGGTAGAAATTGTAGCTTTTATAGGCCCTGATTTAATTTGAGAGTGTGAAAATGAGAATTTTTATGATATTCTTGTAATATGACGGTAAAGAAAGCATAGTAATTACCTAAGCAAAAGATCAATGAATAATTTTCTGAACTATTTTTTTTTTTTTCAAAATGATAAATTTAGGTAATAAAAAATTCCATTAGACAGTTTATTTATATTCGATAATTAACGTTTTATTTTGTGATAATCTATTTTGTTGATAATCATTTATATTATCACAAAATAAAACGTTAATTATCGAATATAAATAAACTTTAGTGCACATTAGTGACCTGATGTCTAATTTATTTCTATTTTGTTGTGTTTGTTGGCCTCGTTCCCTATCATTAAAGTTGTGAATTTACTTTAAATGTGTGTAGCCATTATAAAGCCATCAGAGAATGATGCTAATTTCACAAATCACAGTTTTCTAATTTCCTATCATTTTCCAATCTTACAAATTTGTCATCCTGTACCCAGACTAATTTAATATATCTACAAGCATTATAATATTTTTTTCTATTTCTTATTCTTGAAATATGAAACTAGTACATAGTGAAGGAATCATCACAGGTACATTTAACTAATTGATTGACGTGGAATCGAAAACAGGTCCATTTTTAAAAACTTGAATGTAAGAACACAGTTAAATTTTTTTATTCACTAATGGTAACCCGTTACAACTAATAATGTCTATTCACTAATGGTAACCTGTTACAACTAATAATGTCTCATTCACTAATGGTAACCCGTTACAACTAATAATGTCTTATTCACTAATGGTAACCTGTTACAAATAATAATGTCTCATTCACTAATGGTAACCTGTTACTACTAATAATGTCTCATTCACTAATGGTAACCTGTTACAACTAATAATGTCTCATTCACTAATGGTAACCCGTTACAACTAATAATGTCTCATTCACTAATGGTAACCCGTTACAACTAATAATGTTTTATTCACTAATGGTAACCAGTTACACTAATAATGTCTTATTCACTAATGGTAACCCGTTTAATAATGTCTCATTCACTAATGGTAACCAGTTACAACTAAAAATGTCTTATTCACTAATGGGAACCCGTTACAACGAATAATGTCTCATTCACTAATGGTAACCCGTTACAACTAATAATGTCTTATTCACTAATGGTAACCCGTTACAACTAATAATGTCTCATTCACTAATGGTAACCCGTTACAACTAATAATGTCTCATTCACTAATGGTAACCCGTTACAACTAATAATGTCTCATTCACTAATGGTAACCCGTTACAACTAATAATGTCTCATTCACTAATGGTAACCCGTTACAACTAATATTTGCATTTAAATCACTAGTATACTGGAAAAATATTTAAAAAGAGAAGTGTCCTAGAATGAAGTAACTGTCATTGATATAATATGAAGAAGCTTAAAATCTTATCATATATATAATATGATGAATGGTACGATTAACCAATTGATATAATGATGTGCATATTGTCTTTAGAAAAACATGTTATGTAGATAAGTATGTTAAATAACAAGAAAATAAAATAGTCATCGTTAAATATATATCATTCTATTTGCTGAAGATTAACTGAATTTGTCAGGATATGTAATCTTTATTTTGGTAGATATTAATGATAGAAAATAGTTTACGGTAAATAAATATTGATTACTAGTGAAATTCCCGTTTGAAATAACGAATACATACGTATTACTACTAATGGTGTAACTTAACAAACCATATATATATGGTCTGTGTCTCCAGATTTAGTTATTAATTGATTAATGACTATAATATTATATTCTATTGTTTAAATTACTTTTTCCGTTTATGTTTGAACTTTCTGTTTTATAAAATAGGTAAAAAAATTAGAAATTAACAATAATTTCGTGAAAATAGCAATAAAATGTTAAAATTGAAAAAAAAGACGATCCATAATTCAAATTACAACAGCTCGGCTCCCTTCCATTCACCACAGACATCTTTAGGATAGTTCCCCTGACAGGGGAATATGCACCATTATACATCTACTCACCGGAAAGTTGAGGCTGTGTCTGGTCATTATAATGACATTAGTGGAGTAAGTTGAGCCGCGCACTGAAAACAGACTTACTCACCAAATTGACTTCTCTGTTTACGGAACTAAGGCAAAAAATAACCCGCCTTTGTTAAGACTCTTCTTTCTCTTCGTGGATTATTAAAAAAAATATGTAATGATGTCAGTTTCTCAACAGTCAGACATTTTAAAGAGTTATGTCCATTAAACGTTAAAAAATGTTAACAAATGAAGCCAAAATGAAATCGATAGAACATGAGATAATAATATTATTGTAGAAGACCATTCTAGAATAATATGAGGATAATTGAGGAACAAAATAAGTAAGACAGCATTGAATAAGTGCACAGCAAGCACATACCATTGAATCAAGTGCACAGCAAGTACATATCAGTGCACTAATCACACAGCAAGTACACATCAGTGCACTGACTGCACAGCAAGTACACAGAGGCAGGTTCTCTCTTTCTTTTTTCGATAATGGCTCTAGGCGTGACGTCAGAGTCTCTCAGAGAGATTATTAGACAGTGCGAAAACCACTTAGAGCTAATTGCTGCAAAAGGAGAAAACTTACCACCACCAATGGGGAAACTAACGCATAACTAAGGGGAAAATAGGGGGAAACTAATGCCTAACGGCGGGGAAAATAGGATGAAACTAACGCCTAACTGCGGGGAAAATAGAGAGAAACTAATTCCTAAATTGTAAAGAGATTAAACAGAGAGAACATTTCTAATCTGCAGATAATAAATTGAGGCAGTGAAGCTTCAACGGATTAGCAGAAATATGAAATAACAGTACAATAATAATTGTATTCTAATGTAGTTATTATAAATGATTTTTTGAACTCATACTATGAGTGCTGTAATACAAAATATGAACTTGTAAATTATTGATGATTTCCAAACATTTATAATTCGAAAAGCATTCGCACTAACTCCTGATATGCAAAACTGAGAACTTTTAGCAAATTACCAGAAATTTTCTCGCACTGTCAGGTATTGCAATTGGAGAGATGCCTTCTAGACTGACTAGTCCTTACCATTGCAATTGGAGAGATGCCTTCTAGACTGACTAGTCCTTACCATTGCAATTGGAGAGGTGCCTTCTAGACTGACTAATCCTTACCATTGCAATTGAAAGGATGCCTTCTAGACTGATTAGTCCTTACAATTGCAATTGAAGAGATGCCTTCTAGACTGACTAGTCCTTACAATTGCAATTGAATATATGCCTTCTAGACTGACTAGTCCTTACCATTATAATTGGAGAGATACCTTCTAGACTGACTAGTCCTTACCAACTACAATGTTGATTCATCATTTCATTGAGAAATAAAAAGTGCTAATCATGTACGAATAGAAAAAATGAAATAATGAGATGAACGGATGGAAATTTTTAAGATATCGAAGAGCAGAATCTTCTTTTCACTGTGATTAATATGCAGTGATATACAGTGCCTCACTGCATCGCCAGGTCACTGTAGGTGAGTAACTGTAGTTGAGTCACTGTAGCTGAGTCACTGTAGCAGAGTCACTGTAAGTGAGTTACTGTAGGTGAGTCACAGTAGCTGAATCACTCTAGCTGAGTCACAGTAGCTCAATCAGAGTCACTGTAGTTGAGTCACTGTAGTTGAGTCACTGTAGTTGAGTCACTGTAAGTGAGTCACTGTAGCAGAGTCACTGTAGCAGAGTCACTGTAGCTGAGTCACTGTAGGTAGGTCACTGTAGGTGAGTCACTGTAATTGAGTCACTGTAAGTGAGTCACTGTAGCAGAGTCACTGTAGGTGATTCACTGTAAGTGAGTCACTGTAGCAGAGTCACTGTAGCAGAGTCACTGTAGTTGAGTCACTGTAGCTGAGTCACTGTAGCAGAGTCACTGTAGCTGAGTCACTGTAGGTAGGTCACTGTAGGTGAGTCACTGTAATTGAGTCACTGTAGCAGTCACTGTAAGTGAGTCACTGTAAGTGATTCACTGTAGCAGAGTCACTGTAGCTGAGTCACTGTAAGTGATTCACTGTAGCTAAGTCACTGTAGCAGAGTCACTGTAGCAGAGTCACTGTAGCAGAGTCACTGTAGCAGAGTCACTGTAGCAGAGTCACTGTAGCAGAGTCACTGTAGCAGAGTCACTGTAGCAGAGTCACTGTAGCAGAGTCACTGTAGCAGAGTCACTGTAGCAGAGTCACTGTAGCAGAGTCACTGTAGCAGAGTCACTGTAGCAGAGTCACTGTAGCAGAGTCACTGTAGCAGAGTCACTGTAGCAGAGTCACTGTAGCAGAGTCACTGTAGCAGAGTCACTGTAGCAGAGTCACTGTAGCTGAGTCACTGTAGCAGAGTCACTGTAGCAGAGTCACTGTAGCAGAGTCACTGTAGCAGAGTCACTGTAGAGTCAGGCACCTTTAACAGCTGCACGCGTCATTTCTCTGACGTCACTCCCTTCCTTTCGGTCACAGTAAATATTCAGTGCGACATGCCACCGAAAGAGGAAAATGAAGAGCTAGTGCCTCCACCAGAAGTGAACATGGTGGAAAAGAGGAAAATGAAGAGCTAATGCCACGGTGGAAAAGAGGAAAATGAAGAGCTAATGCCACGGTGGAAAAGAGGAAAATGAAGAGCTAGAGCTATATAAACAGTGCAGTTATTTATAGAATGGTGAATATATGATTTAATTAATTAGTTATTTGGAAGCCTCTGAAAACACACGTGGTAGTGTGTAGATACACACACGTGGTAGTGTGTAGATACACACACGTGTTAGTGTGTAGATACACACACGTGGTAGTGTGTAGATACACACACGTGGCAGTGTGTAGATACACACACGTGGTAGTGTGTAGATACACACACGTGTTAGTGTGTAGATACACACACGTGGCAGTGTGTAGATACACACACGTGGCAGTGTGTAGATACACACACGTGGTAGTGTGTAGATACACACGTGTTAGTGTGTAGATACACACACGTGGTAGTGTGTAGATACACACACGTGTTAGTGTGTAAATAGTATAGGTGTGTTGATCAGAAGAACAAAAATAAGATTATTTTATCTTTTCATCACGAAATAAAGAAGGCAGAGAAATGTCCTCAGATTTTGCGAGGATTCAACATCAATGACAGGATTATTGGCTCCCAATCCGAATATTATTTTCTCTGGGGCAGTGAGAGGAGTATTCTACAGCAAAATAAGGTAAGGGTCATAGCTAACATGGTGAGACTTTTCCTCAGTCATATCGGGTAAAGAATCTATCTACAGTAGAACTCATCTATAGTGGAGTCCTCTGTAGTGATTGTACAGTACTGAGTAAAAGCAATACCCCATATATTGAACAAAATTTCATTAGTCTGCCATAAAATGATAATTAGTTTCTAAAACTGATAGACTAATGAAAATTTGTAGGGTAGTACTCCTACTCAGGACTCTATTCTACCATACCACTTAGAGACTCTGAAATAGACCCTTTACCCTCTATGTAGATAGTACCTTTACCCTCTATGTAGATAGTACCTTTACCCTCTATGTAGATAGTACCTTTACTCTCTATGTAGATAGTACCTTTACCCTCTATGTAGATAGTACCTTTACCCTCTATGTAGATAGTACCTTTACTCTCTATGTAGATAGTACCTTTACTCTCTATGTAGATAGTACCTTTACTCTCTATGTAGATAGTACCTTTACCCTCTATGTAGATAGTACCTTTACCCTCTATGTAGATAGTACCTTTACCCTCTATGTAGATAGTACCTTTACCCTCTATGTAGATAGTACCTTAACCATCTATGTAGATAGTACCTTTACCCTCTATGTAGATAGTACCTTTACCCTCTCTGTAGATAGTACCTTTACCCTCTATGTAGATAGTACCTTTACCCTCTATGTAGATAGTACCTTTACCCTCTATGTAGATAGTACCTTTACCCTCTATGTAGATAGTACCTTTACCCTCTATGTAGATAGTACCTTTACCCTCTCTGTAGATAGTACCTTTACTCTCTATGTAGATAGTACCTTTACCCTCTACGTAGATAGTACCTTTACCCTCTATGTAGATAGTACCTTTACTCTCTATGTAGATAGTACCTTTACCCTCTATGTAGATAGTACCTTTACCCTCTATGTAGATAGTACCTTTACCCTCTATGTAGATAGTACCTTTACCCTCTATGTAGATAGTACCTTTACCCTCTATGTAGATAGTACCTTTACCCTCTCTGTAGATAGTACCTTTACCCTCTATGTAGATAGTACCTTTACCCTCTATGTAGATAGTACCTTTACCCTCTATGTAGATAGTACCTTTACTCTCTATGTAGATAGTACCTTTACTCTCTATGTAGATAGTACCTTTACCCTCTATGTAGATAGTACCTTTACCCTCTATGTAGATAGTACCTTTACTCTCTATGTAGATAGTACCTTTACTCTCTATGTAGATAGTACCTTTACTCTCTATGTAGATAGTACCTTTACCCTCTATGTAGATAGTACCTTTACCCTCTATGTAGATAGTACCTTTACCCTCTATGTAGATAGTACCTTTACCCTCTATGTAGATAGTACCTTAACCATCTATGTAGATAGTACCTTTACCCTCTATGTAGATAGTACCTTTACCCTCTCTGTAGATAGTACCTTTACCCTCTATGTAGATAGTACCTTTACCCTCTATGTAGATAGTACCTTTACCCTCTATGTAGATAGTACCTTTACCCTCTATGTAGATAGTACCTTTACCCTCTATGTAGATAGTACCTTTACCCTCTCTGTAGATAGTACCTTTACTCTCTATGTAGATAGTACCTTTACCCTCTACGTAGATAGTACCTTTACCCTCTATGTAGATAGTACCTTTACTCTCTATGTAGATAGTACCTTTACCCTCTATGTAGATAGTACCTTTACCCTCTATGTAGATAGTACCTTTACCCTCTATGTAGATAGTACCTTTACCCTCTATGTAGATAGTACCTTTACCCTCTATGTAGATAGTACCTTTACCCTCTCTGTAGATAGTACCTTTACCCTCTATGTAGATAGTACCTTTACCCTCTATGTAGATAGTACCTTTACCCTCTATGTAGATAGTACCTTTACTCTCTATGTAGATAGTACCTTTACTCTCTATGTAGATAGTACCTTTACCCTCTCTGTCTGTCATTGCTCAGTCTGTCACCTCACTAGCCATGTGACTCCATTAATTCAATTATCAGTTTAATGCTATTAGAACTGATGACTGAAATATAATTAGTCTGCTGTACACTAGTGAAATAAAGGAACATCTCTTTAATGTTTATGTACCTTATAACTAGGGTTGTGACAATATGCTTAGTGAAATAAAGGAACATCTCTTTAATGTTTATGTACCTTATAAATAGGGTTGTGACAGTATGCTTAGTGAAATAAAGGAACATCTCTTTAATGTTTATGTACCTTATAAATAGGGTTGTGACAATATGCTTAGTGAAATAAAGGAACATCTCTTTAATGTTTATGTACCTTATATATAGGGGTGTGACAATATGCTTAGTGAAATAAAGGAACATCTCTTTAATGTTTATGTACCTTATAAATAGGGTTGTGACAATATGCTTAGTGAAATAAAGGTACATCTCTTTAATATTTATATACCTTATAATTAGGGTTGTGACAATATGCATTTAAAATCATAGATCCTGAAAATATTATAGACGGAGAGAATTAAAGACTATTGAATGGCTCTACACCAGCACTATATAGAATTCGATACCATTTCATTTCATCTGTGATATTCTTAATATCTATGATTTTGAAACCATATGGCAACAACCCTACTTATGACACAATGCTAAATTAGAACTTTAGAAACTATTAAATTGATATTCATTATTAATAAGTTAAGGGACAGGAGCATATTCTAATTCTAAAATAGATCGACTTTAATCTAACATTTGTTATTGTGTTTTGAATCTATACAAATCAATTATGAAAATATAAATACTGAAATTTACAATCATTTTCAAATGTGAGTTTTATCTTCGTAGTAATGAGATGAGCTAAAGAATAAATATAATTATTAAATGGTAAACCATTAATAAATTGAGAGACTCGGAACCAAAGGCCATAACGCTGACATTAAGGGAAAACGAAATACAAGGGACTGGAAGAAGCAGTCGGAAAGGAAAATGGCTCATGAACAAAGTCACCTTCCACCACTCTGTGACATTGCTCATGGATGCGGAAAAGCTACACCAAGGAGTGTGACTAAAGGGACACAATCTCTTGCTGCACTCACGGATAGACGAGGAAACTATTTAGAAATAAAGCCGTTAAATTTGAGAAGCTGTAGATAGGTACCCTTATAAAGTTGATGGCAAAATAAAGTCGATCATAAACAGTGGAAAATGTCATCAATACACGTTAACAGGAGAATCTTCCGCTACTTTGAACACTATCAGAGGGAAGGGATGGATATAATGATTATATTATGGATATTGGTTGGAAGGTAACTGGTTCAGTAAATGGAGATCTGTCGACTGAGGCCTGATGAAAAGGATCAGCCAAATTGCGCCTTTGAACCTGGGGATTAGGAGGATGGGGAAGATGGGGGTAGAATGGAAATTATTGAATATCTAATACCTAATGAAATGTAATTACAATAGAAATCGTAAAGTTATAAGTAAAGTAATGAGTAAAGTAATGAGTATAGTAAAGTAATAAATAAAGTAATAAGTAATTACTAAAGTTTGCACTAATTAAGTACTTTAATCTATTAGTTATTTATCAATAGTTTCTTAATAATATTTCTCTTAATTATTATAAATATAAATATGAAAAAAAATATTAACTGATTTTAAATATTTACTAGTGTTCTTGCCCGTTAAGAATGACGTGTTCTCTATAGTATCACTATTTGTGTCATTTAATTATCTACATTTCAGGTCCCCGCTCTTAGAATTAGCTAAAGTTATTAAATGAAAAATAACAATAATATTATAATTATAGCATAAAGTATATAACGACAGAGATTGTAAATAGTTCTTAAGTAACTTACACTGTAGAGATAATTTCTAGAATCTTTTTCATTTGACGACTACCTCAAAATATAATTTAAATTAATATATTCTCATGTACTTTTGTCCATAGAATCCGAAAATCATAACCGTTTTTTGTAGAAACTAATAGTTTTTGAGATATGAGGGTTTAAAGTTATTTATTCCCTATGTATTACTGAAGGATTGAGAACTTTGAAAAAACTCGTGCTTTCATTGAAATTACTCAAACATTATAGATCTTTTACATGAAACTGTAATGCAGATAGTTTAACATTTTTCTTTAATATTTGAAATGATCAATTATGTATTTGTATATAATTTAACTTAATAGTAGGAGACAGAAAGGAAAATCGCAGCAATTCTATTGCAATGCTTCATTATAAGGAGAACAAAAATAGTCCCACCTAGCAACTTGTACTCATAAATGTAATTTTAAGATGGGTTACTTAGTATACCACCGCACACCAAATGTAACTAAATAAGGGCGTTACTTAGTATACCACCGTGCACCAAATGTAACTAAATAAGGGCGTTACTTAGTATACCACCGCACACCAAATGTAACTAAATAAGGGCGTTACTTAGTATACCACCGCACACCAAATGTAACTAAATAAGGGCGTTACTTAGTATACCACCGTGCACCAAATGTAACTAAATAAGGGCGTTACTTAGTATACCACCGTGCACCAAATGTAACTAAATAAGGGCGTTACTTAGTATACCACCGCACACCAAATGTAACTAAATAAGGGCGTTACTTAGTATACCACCGTGCACCAAATGTAACTAAATAAGGGCGTTACTTAGTATACCACCGTGCACCAAATGTAACTAAATAAGGGCGTTACTTAGTATACCACCGTGCACACAATGTAACTAAATAAGGGCGTTACTTAGTATACCACCGTGCACCAAATGTAACTAAATAAGGGCGTTACTTAGTATACCACCGCACACCAAATGTAACTAAATAAGGGCGTTACTTAGTATACCACCGCACACCAAATGTAACTAAATAAGGGCGTTACTTAGTATACCACCGTGCACCAAATGTAACTAAATAAGGGCGTTACTTAGTATACCACCGTGCACCAAATGTAACTAAATAAGGGCGTTACTTAGTATACCACCGTGCACCAAATGTAACTAAATAAGGGCGTTACTTAGTATACCACCGTGCACCAAATGTAACTAAATAAGGGCGTTACTTAGTATACCACCGCACACCAAATGTAACTAAATAAGGGCGTTACTTAGTATACCACCGCACACCAAATCTAACTAAATAAGGGCGTTACTTAGTATACCACCGTGCCCCAAAGCGTGACAGACAGACAGACAGACATAAATTATATATTGGAATTATTAATCATTTTTCTATTCTGTTATTTTTAGAGTACAATATATCAAATTAGAAAATTGAATAATTCACAATCATTTTTTTTAGGATAAATGTATATAAAACCAAATATAGTATTTTAATTCATTTCATTGTAACAGTTCATAACTTATCTCCTCTATATTTATATGTACATCAATATACATAAACTTATGTAGATAAACAACCGTTTCTTCCAACTGCAACACAGTCTCCCCTAACATTTGCATTCCATGAATTTTCCATAATTTCAATTCTGGATGCATGAATAAAAATTTCAGCTGCCGAAAATTGAAATATTTTTTATTTCATTTTGGCCATCAGGCCCCTAAAATGTCCTGTGAAATTCAAAGACTTCAACAATTTGAGAAAAGTATGCTTTGAAATATTATATTGCATTAAAAACATCACTAAATAAGTAATAAATTGCATTAAAAACATCACTAAATAAGTAATATATTGCATATAACCTGTACGGCAGAATTGAGTTTTTCATTGAAATAATTTATTTTTAACGACACACATTTTAAATTGGTTTAAAGGATAGAGTATTCAAATTTGAAAAATAAATATAATAAATGTCATGAATACTAAAATAATTAGTCTTTGAGAAGATACAAATAATATTCCACTAGGGATAAACTTTAAAATGAGTAAATAGAAAGAAATAGAAACTAAAGCCATCTGTTTCGTTTAGAGTTGAATTATTGGGATGTTAAGGCTTTGTCCTAATTATAGGAGGCATTGCACATTATCAAATGAAGGGCTGTCATTGGCTGATAGTTATCGTGTCTCTCTTCCCATTGGTTGACCCTATAAACCAAGTAATGAAGCAGTGATATTTTTAGCATTTCTCAGCACAAAAAATAGCAATCGGCAGATCGTCTGTCATTGTCCATTACGGTGAATATTGATGGTGTTTATCATAAATTATCCTAATTTCAAACATTATCGTCAGGATTTTTATCGGATATGTCCGACGAAAGACGATAAACTAAGACTGTTTTATGAGAAAATACGATTGGATTGTTGTAGTTTAAATAATAGTAGTATATTTTTTATCGACGGTGAGCGACTATAGTTTTCCAACTGAGTAGATAATTTGTTAGGAACAACTACCAGTTATTGGTTTGTGATGATTATTGGAAGGAAATATTTGTTCATTATAAATAGAATACAGTTTCCCGATATAAAAGCACGTAGCGTTCAGAACTATTAAAAATTTCAATCAGCTTCATTGGAAACGGGAAGATAATGGAAAAGTTTTACCTGCCTTAGTCATATGAATCTTTCCTACGGTGTAATAAAATATTTAATGATGTGACATCTTAGAAATTCACGTAGTAATAATAACCTATTTTTCTGTGAAAAGTACAGAGTAAATTAGTATTAATGTTTTTAGAATTCTTGTGGTTACTGCTGGCCCAAATAGATTAGTGTTGGACCACTCAAATTATGGACTGAGTATAGGCTCCTTAGTTAAGATTCTTAGGCTGTATAAAGGCATGGAAACATGTAACTATAGTGTCAGTAGTATATAATTAATTTATTAGGGGGTTTAACGTCTGCTTCGGAACCAAAGGCCATATCGCTGACGTCAAAAGGAAATTAAATACAAGGGACTGGAAGAAGCAGTCAGAGAGGAAAGTGGCTCCATGAACAAAGTCACTTACCACCGTCGGTGACAATGCTCATGGATGCAGAAAAGCTACTCCGTGAATACAGTGGCTGCATTAACGGATGGAAGAGGAAAATGAAGAGGTGATATTTAATGAAGCCTACGAGCCTACCTAACACAAAATTCTAAGACCTCATAGTTGAAGAGCATAACCCTAGCGCTATCCTCTAAAACAGCCAGTAGCGGTAAAAAAAATGATAAACATGGTAAAAATGAAAAAAGACAATCCATAATCCAAATTACAACAGTTCGGGGCCCAAGAGACGCCACCCCCCTTCTCTTCCATTCACCACAGACAGCTTCAGGATAGAGCCCCTGGGGGTTAGTAGTACATAGAGTAGTAACTGAGAGTCAGTACAGTCAAAGGCAGCGCTCTGTCTTCCTATTACCATCCACTAGGTACATGTAAGCATTTGAATGAGACTCTACAGCTTATGTAATTATATGTGCTGTAATTCAAGAAATACGTAACTTGAATAATACATAAGTGAATTGTGCTTATTAGCCCACCAATGTCTATAAGTTATAGAATTATCAAATGATTATGAATGAATAAATATATAAATAACTTAACCCTGAACGCTTTTTTTATCACATATGCAATCAAAATTGTTCAAATTTCGTCAATAAAAATACAATTTGACAATATAACTCGGAACAATTTTTATGATCGAATTCGAATGTGAATCCGCCAAACGAATGAAATAGTCAATAGGATAGAGAAAATAAAAGAGAAAAGGAAAACTGTACTTTCAACTTTTTATTCCTTATTATTCTACAAAAAAACATATTCTTGCATGTAAGAAAAGAAAACAATTGATAGTTTAAGAATTACAATAACTAAAAAAATGTACGTGCATATTCTAGTTATTAGGTATAGTTTTCTGATAGAGGTTTAAAATCTGATTCGAAACAAAGGCCAAACCGCTGACGATAAAAGGAAATTAAATACAAGGGACTGGAAAAAAATAGTCAGAAAGGAAAGTGGCTCCACGAATAGACTCACCTACCATCGTCAGTGACAATGCTCATGGATGCAGAACAAAAGCACCGGTGACTGCACTCACGGATGGAAGAGTAAAATGAAGAGGTGATAGTAAATGAAACCTACCTAACACAAAATCTAAAACCTCGTAGTTGAAGAGCATAACCCTAGCGCTATCCTCTAAAGCTGCAAGTAGCGGTAAAAAAATAATAAACATGGCAAAAATGATAATCCAAATTACAACAATTCTCTTCCATTCACCAAAGAGCCGCTGGGGGTTCACAGAGTAGGTTCACAAATGCTTTAGAGCCGCTGGGGGTTCACAGAGTAGGTTCAAAAATGCTTTAGAGCAGCTGGGGGTTCACAGAGTAGGTTCACAAATGCTTTAGAGCCGCGGGGGGTTCACAAAGTAGGTTCACAAATGCTTTAGAGCCGCGGGGGGTTCACAAATTCTTACCTTGTTGTGGGGCAGTCCTGCTTGTTCCAGTGCTTGTTCAACTCTCTTCTTGTCGTCATTGTGACGAGCAAACAGACGACACACACTGAAACGAATAGACAGAAATGACACTTAAAACACCAATGAAAACTAATGTGTAACTATTTACTATAGTACTGTGCGATGCATAACGATATACTAAATCAATATATCATATTTACGTGGGAATTTAATAATTTAAATAGGGGTTTAAATGTCCATCTACTTAATTTTTTATTACTATATTCGTTAGAACTAAGAGTAATGAAACTACAAAGCGTTCAAATTTGTACTCTATTTTTACTCCAATAAGTAATTTAAATAGTCTTGAGACTATTTTCCGAGTTTCAAGCAAAGAAAAAGTAGTCCTCTTGCCGACAAATTCAAAACAATAACAAAGCTGATAGACATATTAAAAAAGGCAAAATAGAGCATTCCCTAAATACAATTACTCTGAAAATAACATTAACTAAAAGTGTACGTAAATACCTAATTATCATTAATTCACAATATTACGAGATGAAAATCGTGTTTTCAACATTTTCTTCTGTTTAATCTTAGAAATGTCGAACAGTGAAAGTTGAGTGTGAATATTTCTTAAATAATTAATCACGAAGTTACTACTTAAATGGATTCCTTATCTACAACTGTTCTCCTAACTGTGGAAAAAACAATTCCGTGAATGCAGTCACTTATATGACGCAAAGGGACACAAGCACCGGTGACTGCACTCACGGATGGAAGAGGAAAATGAAGAGATTTGTATAGATTTCCGATATAACCACTGATAAACCAGATATTGAATCTACCTTTAACTATATTTACAGTACATCATCACAGTGACTCTTTTCTCTGATAGTACATCATCACAGTGCCTCTTTTCTCTGATAGTACATCATCACAGTGACTCTTTTCTCTGATAGTACATCATCACAGTGACTCTTTTCTCTGATAGTACATCATCACAGTGCCTCTTTTCTCTGATAGTACAATCTTCAATCACAGTGACTCTTTTCTCTGATAGTACATCATCACAGTGACTCTTTTCTCTGATAGTACATCATCACAGTGACTCTTTTCTCTGATAGTACATCATCACAGTGACTCTTTTCTCTGATAGTACATCATCACAGTGACTCTTTTCTCTGATAGTACATCATCACAGTGACTCTTTTCTCTGATAGTACATCATCACAGTGACTCTTTTCTCTGATAGTACATCATCACAGTGACTCTTTTCTCTGATAGTACATCATCACAGTGACTCTTTTCTCTGATAGTACATCATCACAGTGACTCTTTTCTCTGACAGTACATCATCACAGTGACTCTTTTCTCTGACTAGTACATCATCACAGTGACTCTTTTCTCTGATAGTACATCATCACAGTGACTCTTTTCTCTGACAGTACATCATCACAGTGATTCTTTTCTATGATAGTACATCATCACAGTGACTCTTTTCTCTGATAGTACATCATCACAGTGATTCTTTTCTATGATAGTACATCATCACAGTGACTCTTTTCTCTGATAGTACATCATCACAGTGACTCTTTTCTCTGATAGTACATCATCACAGTGACTCTTTTCTCTGATAGTACATCATCACAGTGACTCTTTTCTCTGATAGTACATCATCACAGTGACTCTTTTCTCTGATAGTACATCATCACAGTGACTCTTTTCTCTGATAGTACATCATCACAGTGACTCTTTTCTCTGATAGTACATCATCACAGTGACTCTTTTCTCTGATAGTACATCATCACAGTGATCTTTTCTATGATAGTACATCATCACAGTGACTCTTTTCTCTGATAGTACATCATCACAGTGACTCTTTTCTCTGATAGTACATCATCACAGTGACTCTTTTCTCTGATAGTACATCATCACAGTGACTCTTTTCTCTGATAGTACATCATCACAGTGACTCTTTTCTCTGATAGTACATCATCACAGTGACTCTTTTCTCTGATAGTACATCATCACAGTGACTCTTTTCTCTGATAGTACATCATCACAGTGACTCTTTTCTCTGATAGTACATCATCACAGTGACTCTTTTCTCTGATAGTACATCATCACAGTGACTCTTTTCTCTGATAGTACATCATCACAGTGACTCTTTTCTCTGATAGTACATCATCACAGTGACTCTTTTCTCTGATAGTACATCATCACAGTGCCTCTTTTCTCTGATAGTACATCATCACAGTGACTCTTTTCTCCTGATAGTACATCATCACAGTGACTCTTTTCTCTGATAGTACATCATCACAGTGACCCTTTTCTCTGATAGTACATCATCACAGTGACTCTTTTCTCTGATAGTACATCATCACAGTGACTCTTTTCTCTGATAGTACATCATCACAGTGCCTCTTTTCTCTGATAGTACATCATCACAGTGACTCTTTTCTCCGATAGTACATCATCACAGTGACTCTTTTCTCTGATAGTACATCATCACAGTGACCCTTTTCTCTGATAGTACATCATCACAGTGACTCTTTTCTCTGATAGTACATCATCACAGTGACTCTTTTCTCTGATAGTACATCATCACAGTGACTCTTTTCTCTGATAGTACATCATCACAGTGACTCTTTTCTCTGACAGTACATCATCACAGTGACTCTTTTCTCTGACAGTACATCATCACAGTGACTCTTTTCTCTGATAGTACATCATCACAGTGCCTCTTTTCTCTGACAGTACATCATCACAGTGATTCTTTTCTATGATAGTACATCATCACAGTGACTCTTTTCTCTGATAGTACATCATCACAGTGATTCTTTTCTATGATAGTACATCATCACAGTGACTCTTTTCTCTGATAGTACATCATCACAGTGCCTCTTTTCTCTGATAGTACATCATCACAGTGACTCTTTTCTCTGATAGTACATCATCACAGTGACTCTTTTCTCTGATAGTACATCATCACAGTGAC
>CANNZV010003629.1:0-58114 GCA_947561585.1 Caprella mutica
CTTTCATTCTCCCACTAACATATTCAACATACTTTTATAATATCACTCCTTCATCTCATTCGCCTATTATCTTCATCATCTTACTTTTCTAATAACAGTCCTCCTCATTCTCCCATCACTATCTTTTTCCTAGCGATCTAATAACAGATTAAGAGTCCGACGTGAAGTTAACATAATGAGACAACTGAAATTAAGCTGAAAATAACTCATTTGAAAAACACATTTCAGAGTCAGAATTGTTCTGCAACAAACTTTCTTTTCCAGATTCGGGCAATTTTTTGACCTCATTTCCATGTATATTGAATCTGTGGGTTTAGTGATCCGAGAGATATGAAGAGAAAATATCCTATCCTCTCCGTCTGAATACAAACCGTCAATCTTTTTCGTATTTGAAGGTTTAATTAATGGGAAATATTACATATAATCCAATCTAATGAATTGAAAGATAAAGTTACATTGCTTCCGTTTTTACATGTGTATAGTATAAAGCGCTAACTCCATTTCAAGAACATACTTCTTTGGTAAAAGAAGTTGGGAAATTAAGATTATAAATGAAAGGAAAAAGATAATTATATTCTAAAACAAGTAGAATAAGACTTGTTTCATTTATATATTTAGTCAAATCTGTTTCCTTACAATCAGTTAAAAATGTAAGGATATCATTCCCAATTTCCCATAGGAAATGACTATGTCAAAATACACTACAAATAGACAGGGTAGCAGGACAATGTTTCATCACTATCCTGCCTTTTCCATGATAAATTAGTGAAAAGGTAAGATATTGACAATAAATTTACGGACGGGACCTACCCAAATGCGATATCTTGGTGGACATTTTTATCCGGATGTCCGGACTTTCACTCGAATATGCTGATGTTTTACTAAATTAATTCTTGCTATACTTCAATTTACCTTCACTTTGTTCTTTTTCCAATTTATAATGCAATTTCAAAATTGGACATGGATTTGACCTTGAAAACCAGATATCTGACCATAGATTGGAAACGTTTGAGTTGGTTTAATACAATTTGACCCAAAAATCTTTTTCACAGAAAGTTTTTTCAGCGCAAACTGATCTAAATCGATAATGCGTGGGTCGTTTTCAGATTATTTTCTTTTCTCACGAACACTTATTTAATTATTATTTAGGTAGGAATAATTCACGAACACTTATTTAATTATTATTTAGGTAGGAATAATACACTCATTGAAAATAACATAGTATAATTTTAACTGTGGATTTAATACATAAGTATATGTAACGTGAATGGATTTTAATATAGGGAGGAAAAGTTATACATAATTCAAATGTAATTAAACACTAACAAAACATTAGAGAGAAAAAAGTTTAAATCATTTCTTTTATCATTGATCGCAATAGTTTAATTGATGCACATTTAAATTCATTGGGCAATTCCTTAGTAATAGGTACTACGCTTATGCTTCCATTTTTTGATAATAGAGAAGCCATGGAATGCGATTTTCTCAATTGTGTGACTATTTTCTCCACTTCTTGTTTCAATGAATTCTTAGGAAGAACGATGCCCTTCACTTTCTTATTGCGCAATTGAATAAGAGTTTCTTCTGCTTCATTGGCTGAACTGTCGTCAAAACTGGTTTCAGAGAAGAGTTTCCTTTTCTTTGTGCACGAGGCTTCTTCATTTTGAGACCGTGAAGTGGAAGGTACAGGTGAAACTGTAAACAGACTAGAATGTGGATCCTTTGAAGTTGAAGGGGTTGATAAAGTATCCTTTCTTGGGGTTGATGATGATGTTGATGGTAATTGCTTATTGCTTTGGAGAACATGAGAGATTGAGTTTTCTAATGAGCTGTAGTCATAATAGCTGTTGGCTGTTGATCTTGAGTGGTTCATTGAACTTGCAAGATGATTGAGGTGTTCTTCTGGCAAATTTTGATGTCTACTATTGGTGACTTTAGACCCTCTTATTGTGCGTGACGATATTTTCTTTCCTGATTTGGTTTTAAATTTTTGAAGGATTTTGTATGCAGCAGAGAGGCCCAGTTTTTGGTTGCTCTCAGAATTCATTTTTGGATAAGCAGGGAAAACGACATTGCATTTTTTATCCGATGTAATCTTTGGTCTTAGATCAGTAAGGTAACCCATCAAAACAAAATACTCAGTTTCATCATACACTACTGGGGCAGGTCTTCCCGTGTAGGTATTTTTTTGTTCGGCCACATTGATTGTATAATACATCGATTCATTTATAGTGGATACAGTAGCTTCTTTCACTTCTTGAAGAGTCATCTCAGTCATTTCAAGAGAACGTCTACCCAGTCTTACTGTTGCTACTGCTATCAGTGAATCTCTAACTTTGGTTATTTCTTTTCTACTGAATTGCAAATGGGTTTTATTGCGAATCTCCTTTGAAACTTCAGCTAGGTATAATTTAGTTCTTTCAAGCAATTCATCCATTTCATCTTCACTTATAAGCTTCTTTCTTGCTTTCTTGTTCTTCGTAATTATGTCTTTGCCTTTCATCTTATTGAGAATTCCTACCTCATTCCTGATTTCAGTTTTGATTTGTTCATACCTAAATTGTCGAGCAGCCATCTCTTGCGTATAATCATCATCACCATCAGATTTCACCTCGGGACTCTCAATTGAAACCATCAAATACTCAACGAATGAACCAAACTGCCCAATATATTTCATTTTGGATAGATTTGACAAATCTTCAGTGTCTCGAAAGTGCAGGAGTATATTTCTAATGGCTCTCGGCTTGCTCAATTCGGAAAAGGTAAGAGGGGCACCACAATCTTTTTCATAATTCAGAAAAACATCCATCGCCATCCTTTGTACTCTTTGAGGATCTTTGCATTTCTGATTCTTCAAAAAATCCAAGTAACCGTCCTTCCACGAGCTTACACATTCAGAATATACTCTAGTATCTGGATATCTGCAGCATTTGTACTGGTCTTTCAATTCTTGCATCTTAGTAAGCATGGTTTCTCTCTCTTCATTTTGCTCTTCACTTTTTACTTTATCGTTCAACTGCATAATTTCATTCCTCAGTCTTTTCCTCAATTGCAAATCTGTTTCTTGGGCTTTCACAATCTTTCCAAACTTGACTTTTGCAGCCTCCAATTCTTCCCCTTCCAATGCCACTGTTCTGCCATCAATACATTTAGTGTAACATTTGGGAATTGTCGGAGGATCCCTGATATAAGAGTCATATCTTGGATCTGTTCTTGAGATCTTGTGGATGTTGAACACATGGTCTGGAAGGTTCTAATAAAGATGATTGCAAAGTTGACAAGATTTGTAGTTGCTCTTCCTAGCTACAAGATGCAGTTCACTAGCATCAAGTTTTTTGATCGGTTTCATTTTAAGCGACTCTGAAGTTCTGCTACCGTCATGCATCATACCTGTGAAAATTGGAAAACTTTAAAATTTTGTGAAAGAATTTTAAATGGATATTATTAATCATACTTATTAAGGCTACATTAGATTTTATTGAAGTCAAACGTGTGATTCTAGCAGAGAATTGTTTTAGTTCAAGAGTAAAAAGAATAAGATAAAAACAAGGGATTTCAAAACAGAAAATAAAAGGAAAGTGGTTACATCTCGATTTAATTAAGATCTTGACTATATTGAATATGAAAAAGATGCACCACCTTGTATTTAACCACCAAATATTGAATATTAGTAAGATGAAACCAAACATAAATTGAAAAGACAACGAAGAACTATAAGCAACATCAAAGAGAGTGAATATATATTGCTATTTACCAGAAATCTATTGGATGAACAAGATTATTTGGAGTAAAAGGAATATATAGAATTAAATTATAACAAATGAATGACTCGGAGGAATTCTTCATTAATGCAGAGAAGGGACTTTTAAAGATAGAATTTTTAGAACTTAATAGAAATGACACCAAATTACTCACTTTTATTTCGTTCAATTTTCCTTGATATTTCGACAGCCAATTCATGACCTTCATCAGAAAGAGTGGGAAGGATATCACGTAGATGGCGACGCAATTTGTATGTACTAGACGTACAGGCATTCATGACGCATCTTTGAAGGTGACTGCCATCTCTTGATTTAACCACGTGGGTAGTCTCTTCTTCACCATCATCCTCGTAATTCGTACCGAAAGCAGTATCCATCTTTCTGCACATTTGGTTGTTGTACCACAGATCATCAACAACTTCTTTAACACTATTAGTGTAAGTTTCTTGAGCAGCCAATATTTTTTTTGCAGCGTATTCACACAATTGGTTTGAAGTTAGTCGACGCTTCAGTGTATAAGTACTGGTTGGTGAATCTTCGAATATGCATTCTAGACCATCCTTTTGGACCAGCTCAAGGAACAAGTTTTCTTTGATTCCGATGCTATCAAACTTGGTTTTTAAAGAAGCCTCCTGAAAGAAAAAATATAGTTTTTATTTTGCGCAAAAGTCTGGAACATACATAGTTCAAAATACAGACATAAGTATACGCTTATTAATGATATATACTTACAAATGAATCAAATTCCATTGCAAAAGAGGTAGCTATATGCAATTGATAGAGCAGCGAAACTCTGCACCAAAACCTGAAAATTTGAATAACGTGTAATAAGTATATATGGTGGCTAAGATGTGCACATATCGTCTCTAAAAGTAACTATTGGGAAGGTTACTAGTAATTGGACAGTTTCATATTTTCGATCACATAAGAAGAAATACAAAACTTAACATCTGAACACCATGTTAGTGAGTTAAAATAGACTGAAATGACTGTATCCCTCATTTGATATCATAATTTAATGTAGTTTTTTGTATCCGCTAGTTTGCTGTACTGCACACTTCATGATTGTTTAATGACCTGGCAGGGGGGTTCGGGGGGCGGCACGCCCCCCGATATACATATGTTTTATGTTAAATCAGTAATAAACTACGAAGGCGTCGTTACAGGACAATAAACTTCTGTAGAAATATTTTTAGCCCGAGCACAGGAACAAGACGGGAAAAAGCCAGAATATTGGTGACAAATTACAGGATAGGGCTAACTGCATGGGCTGAAGATAACTTTATTCCAAACAAAGATGTGACTTTGAAAGTCCTTTGAACTAAAATCAATTTTTTTAGATATGTCTCAATTAAATTTCAGGTAGGAATAACATTAAAAACGCGTATTTAGATTCTGAGATTTCCTACATTTAGATGACTTAGTCAATAGTTGAATACAGCCCTAAAAATAATTATATAGGGTTAGGTTAGTGATCCGCCCCTGTACACGACAAACACCCGGGAGCAGTATCTGGTTTTGATAGTGCCCTAAAGCCCCCTTGGGGGGTTTGGGGGGGGGGGGGATTAGTGTAACGCGCTACGCAGGTAAATTGCGGTCCTTTAATTTCAAATTGCGGCTCTATTAAGAAAGTCTCGAAAAACATTCTGCAACTAATTTACATTGGGTTGCTGTATATCGAAAGAAGCTAAATGGGTGCTAGATTTTATTTATTTCACGAGTTCTTCAAAGCCATGATGGTTATTAAGTGTTACTGAGGTTAGTGGCCGCAGTTAAAGTGCTGCAATTTACCTACCTGACCCTATAACAGATTCATTTCGTCTCGGAAACTGAGAGTTTGAACAACAAATGGTATTCGTGAAAAACATCTTTAAATGGTTTCTTTTAAAGGATCTAAATATCTAAAATCGCTACCGACCCGAAAGCACAATAAATCCAATAATTAATTTACAGATAACACTAAGTGCATAAAGCTAAGTAATTCACAAATTCTAAAGTACTCACCAAGTATAGAAGATTCAACGACCACTGCTTGAAGACCTTTACATAGGAGCATCTGTGAAACAATGATGCTGTCTCATAGGTTAGAACCTATTATTAACTACAGAAGGAGGAGAGAGGGGAGGAGTAAAAATGGGGGTTTCACCTCCCCCGGACATTTTGTGTTGGCAAGTTCCTTGTGTTAGCCCAATCAAATTTGATTGATTAAGAAAAAACCTATAAACACGAAATTTTCAATCTGTTTTTGTTGCTCAGAACACGCAATCGACCCCCATGTACCTAAAGAAGGTCATAACCATGCAAAAACATGATTTTTGAAGCTGTGAATCAACTTTTTATAAAAAAAATTAATTGAGTCACAATATTACCGTCCGCATAGCCTAGCCCATTCCACCGGACGTAATATTCCCTAAACTGCGGACCGATTGTTTTCAATTAAATCGTATATAATATTGATTGCGTAATAATATATATACAAAAGCTTGAAGTATCTTTCTTTTCTGATCTCTCTTTAGTTATAAATACTTGTTTGCTAATTTACATAGAACATTCTAATTGGAAGGGTAATATGATTGATATTCACAATTTGTTTCATTCAAAATGGTATTGCAGTAATTCACCGGTAGTATGTATATATATATATATCATAACCACTAATAGTAATGGTAGTACTTCATTCAGCTCAAATGTATAAAACATATAGGTTGATTATCTTAAGAAATAAGTGCATGTAAAACTTTTATAGCAGACGTTATATGAATGGACACCACTATAGCGAACTGCAGCTTGCTACAACGAACTCTTTCTATCATTTGGTTTAACAAATATTTTATTCATCTATACTAGATGAATAGGGTATACTATTAAAATGATATACTATTATTAAAGTTACTTTTGCATTTCTATTATTATTTAGATAAACTGTATAATTGAGTAAGCTACCACGAGAATTTTCGATAATGAACTAATTTCTTTTTGAAATTTTATTCGCATAGAAAACGTTTTTCAGGCTGCACTAAGTTATAAATATCTTGTAATAGAATTGTTTTAGGGTATATTATTTTCGAATGTGTATATATTTTTTACACAGGCAGTACTCATCATGCGCGTAGTAAAGTTCCGTTTATATTTTCACTGTATTGCATAAGACTAATCAATATACGTAAAATGTAAATACATAGATAACCTAGTTTTCTCTTCGTATTATAAGTATATAATTCTCTGATACGGTAATTGAATAAAAAAAATCTCTTTCTAATTGCAGTGTCTTTCATTTGAATTTGTATCTATGTTTACTGAAATAAGTATATTTATTATGTAAATTAATTGCAGCTTTACCTAAGAATAACTAATTATTGATACCGTTTCTTAAAAAATATTATCAAATTTTTCAATGGAGACGAGTTTGATATTTCCACAATTTAAATTATTTATTTATAGCTAAATAATGCTGTCTGTTATGATGTCAATTTATCGTTCTTTAATTGTTACATTGTCAATAATAGTTTTCATGCTATTTTGGTGTGGTTTCAATAGCATAAAATTCACATGCGGCAACAGAATTTTAATTCAGACCCATAGTCTTGCCTATATGTTGACTGTAAGTTATAGTTAAAATTTGCACTGCATTCTGTGAACAGTGACTCAGTATGTCTCATCCAACAAATGCACAAGTCAGCAAATGGTGTTATACTTATAACAATTATGAAGAAAATTTTGATTTTGATAAATATTTGAAAAGGTCAGAGTTCAAAGTGAAACGATGCGTTTATGGCAGAGAAGTGGCTCCTACGACTGGGACCAAACATCTCCAAGGATATGTAGAATTCTTCCGTTCAGTTAGATTAAGTCATATTAGGAAAATTTTTGCTACTGCTTCTTGGGTGCCAGCACAAGGAACGTCACTTCAAAACTTCCGGTATTGCACTAAAGGTAAGTTTTATTTATTTGAGAATCTTTAAAAATCTATTATTAATGTCCTAAATTGAATCACTATGAAGTCACATTTAATTTCGGTAATTAAATGATTGATAGTTAGTTATACATCCTACAATTAGGGTCACGCAGGTAAATTGCGGCCCTTTGATTTTTAATTGCGGCTCTCTCAAAAGTCTTTAAAACATTCTGAACCGAAATTACATTAAAATGTTGCATAACTATCAAAAAAAGCGCAGTGCATGCTATTATAATTATATTCATTTAAATTTCTAACGTGTGTATAGATGCTATGATGTCTTTGTTGTTTAAGGCCGCAGTTAGGTAGTGTGCTGCAATTTACCTGCTTGACCCTACTTCAAACTAGCAGTTTGTGTAAACTTATCTAAAATGTCTGAATAAATGATAATTATTTAATCCATCTTAGTTTCCAGTTTTGTAGAATAGGTGTAGAGGACTTTTAAATAATTATAGAATTGTTGAAATATTTTCACCTTGATATTCATCTAGTCGCATATGACAAACTATTTATTTAAAGACTCTGGCTTTAATATATTTTGTGTTATTTTAGTTTTTAAATGCTTCTCCTGTTCTGTATCATTTCTTTAGTAATCGGTAATGTAGGTAGTTCTACTTTAATTTTAACAATATAAAATAGTTATCAATAATAATTTGGAAGCTTGCATGTGGTCCAGGTATATATGTATATTACACCTTCAGAGTCATGCAGGTAAATTGCATTAAATTAAAAGCAAATTTTCTCAAATATTCTAAATCCTGCTGAACTTATTTTATATTAGTATGATGCAGCACATCGAAACAAATGCAATGCGTGTTTTAATTTATTAATTTTAGAGGAGTTTTTGAAGTTATGATTTTTATTAGTGTTTTGGTGTTTTGTGGTCTAAGTTACTTTACCGTAATTTACCTGTTTACTATATTGTCCCATCGTTTTCAGATGGAGACTACTCAATCATAGGGGACTTTGTACCTGAAGTCAATGGTTCTCTTAAGGAAAAGTTGGAAAAGAAACATGCACCTTCTACGTCTCTCATAATAAAAGGCCTGATGGACCCCAATTGTAAATTACAGGTGAAGTCATCCAAAGAATATGCAGATAAGGCCTCATACTATGACAGAATTGTCACCACCATAACTGACTTGCAAGATAATAGATTCCAATTCAATGAATGATAGCGAAAGGCTCTACAGGAATGGCAATTCTCCGTTCTAGACAAGCTGATGAAACAGGACTCCAGAACAATCCTATGGGTCACGGATGCCACAGGAAATAGGGGGAAAACCTTTTTATGTTTTTACTTAAGCATACTATATGATTTTCAGTACCTTGATGGCATGACTAATTCGAGAGACTTGGCTTCTTTAGTGGACATATCCACAAAGGGGGTGGTTTTTGATGTCAGCAGGTCATCTACCCCTAATTTCGACTATGGAGCTCTCGAATCCCTAAAAAACGGTGTGTTGGTATCAGGAAAGTACAAAGGACAATGCAAGAGATTCAGGAACTCTATGAAAATTGCAGTATTTTCCAATAGTTTTCCTGATATATCCCGTCTTTCGAAAGACAGATGGGATGTCATAAACCTGGATATGGTACCAAATCAAAGTTCCCAGCCACTCATATACCCCAATGCTGAATATCCATTTGAAGCCCTACCCGCGCTGCCAGAATTGGGTGACGAATTCGATCTGAAAGAGTTTCTGGAAGCTCGGGTTGCTGAAGATTCAGATTCCTTATTTGATATCTTAGGAACTCAGCCTTCAACCAGTCAGCGAGTAGAACAGCCATCAAACCGCTTTCAAGTACAGCCTCCATCCAGTACACAAGTTGGACATTCATCACTTCTCTCACAAAGGCCATCAACCAGTAAACAAGTACAGATTAATAAGAGGCCTAGAGAAGATGGATGTCCACAATCTATGGAGTCTATTCCAGATATAATTGGTTCTCTTTACAGCGAGAATGGTAAATTTTCTTATTACTAATTGTCCATACTTATAGTTATATTGATACTTTATATTTTCTGGTTGATTATTTTTTTCTTTACAGATGCTGGTGCTTCAATGCTGGGTGAACATAAACCTCCAGCAAAAATTGAACTCTCGGATGAACCTTCAAAAGGTATTTATTTGATTTACCTTTAAACTTTAAGTTAATTTAGTGTGTTATATAGGTTAGTTTTGTGAAATTATAATAGATACTGGGTCATGTTAGGTGGCACGATATAAATTCCTACAATCAAAATTTTTATCATAATGTAACTATATAATGCAAATACTGTAATCCTTCGTCTAAATTAATTCTAACAGATAAACATTCAATTATGGATGATTGGCTTAGAGGCGAGAAGAAACCTAAGCAAAAGATCCAGAATGATGTCTTGTCCCAGGGAAGCATATGGGAAAGTTTCTCAGACTTTCCCAAAGAAGCCCAAGCCAAGTATAACTGCGAATCGTCATCTTCAGATGAGATCATCGAACCATCTCAAAGTAAGAGTAAAAAATTAACCATCTTTATATTATTTAGATCTTCTATAACAATAATGTATAAATCTGAAACTAAAATTGAAACCCCTTACGTTTTCAGGGGCTGTGCAAAAGAAAAAGACGAGTGAGTTTTTTATTGTAATTTTTTTTAAATAACTAATCCATACAATTAGAGGACTTAAATAATTAAATTTCATTTTAACAGAATTTGCAACGCCGCTAGACCTCGTTGAATACGATGAGCTTTTGGACTTGAGTGCAGATGACTTCTTCTTCAGTTCACAACGTGATATTTAGAAATTGTACAGTAATATTTATTGCAAAGTAGAAAAAAAACTATTCTAAACTATTTAATTTCATCAACATACTATTTTTGTTATTATATTTTCCATGTATGGATGATTCGCGTGGAATCTATTTAAAAAATATAGAAATATTTCTTATGATTTATTAAAACTATTAATCGTTATAAATTCAGTATAATTTTCCTTTAAAAATAATTTTCCTTCTATTTACTATACATTCTGTACTTTTCTATCTTTGAGCTGTCTCACAGCCCAGCCCAGAGAAGTACTTGATATAACCAGGGTATCAATGAAAAGAAACAGTGTAGTTAGGGATACAAACTCTGGCGGATTAGCTCAGCCCAAGCTCAAAAGTTTAACTTTTGATATTAGTCAGGGTATTGATGAAAAAGAGTGTTATAAGTTGAAACATAGACATATACTGATTATATTCTAAATAAAATATAAATATAAAGTTTAATCTACCTCGCCATATCCTAGCTACTATTTGTATATGCTGCTAAATCTACCCAGACTTACCCTGCTTATTTCTTATCTATATATCCTGCTGAATCTATTCAGACATACCCAGGTCATTTCATCTGTACCCTGCTGAATCTATCCCGTCATATCCTGGCTATTTCTTTTCTATATATCCTGAATATATCCCGACATATTCTGGTTATTTCTTTTCTATATATCCTGCTGAATTGATCCCGACAAAGTTAGGAAAATAATTATGAATATTCAGAGAAAGAATGGGGATATGTCCTAAATTAAAGTTAAGGATATTTGATGAAAAATCAGGATATGTTCTGAATGTAGGAAATGGGTAAATATTTTCTGAGAATGAGGATATGTTCTGAAGGTAGAAAATAGGTAAGGATATTCTGAGAGAGACTAAGGATATGTTCTGTAGGTCGAAAATAGGTAAGGATATTCTGAGAAAGAATAAGCATATGTCTAAGGAAATAGTTAAGGATATCCCAAGAAAGATTTAGGATATGTCCTAGAGAATATTTAAGGATATTAATATAAAGAGTCAGGATATGTTCTATAGGTTGAAAATAGGTAAGGATATTCGTAGAAAGAATGAGTATATGTTCTGAAGGTAGAAAATAGGTAAGGATATTCTGAGAAAGACTAAGGATATGTTCTGAAGGTAGAAAATAGGTAAATATTTTCTGAGAAAGAATGAGGATATGTCCTAGAGAATAGTTATGGATATTCAAATAAAGAACCAGGATATGTTCTATAGGTTGAAAATAGGTAAGGATATTCGTAGAAAGAATGAGGATATGACTTATAATTTATGATAGCTAATTAGACTCTAAATTACAAATATTCATCAGGCTAGTGATACACAAATCAACAGGGTAGTGCATTTAACTCATTCCACTAACATATTGGATATTTAAACGGACTGCATGGAAAATGCTCTACCCGGATATCTGGCCCCGGACATTCAAATTTATAGCCATTTCATATAGACAATTAACTCTTTTCTACCTGAAAGTATATATAGATTATAGTAACATCGTTATACAACATTGCATCAAACATATCTCTTGAAATAGAAAAGCGTAAACGAGGGCATTGTGATTAATCAATAGATGTTCTACAACACAAGTGTAAACGTATAGCCCCACATGATTCTAAATCTGTGATCTACTGTTACTGTAAAAATACATGTTACTGCCATTGGACAAAAAAAATTAACATCCCAGAAAATATAGGAACAGTTTGTAAATTTCTCGTGAGAATGTTCTTTTGGTAGTTGCATATGTTGAACAAGGTCTAAACTGGTTTTCATTGTTAACTTTCATAATTGTCATATCCTTTTTCTTTGCACACATTTTTTTTATCTAAACCTCGTGTAACCGATAGCAATCTATGTGGAACACATCAAATAGCACTCTATTGATATGTTACCTCAGGTATCCTACTGCTGTATATCGATGTGATACCTCGTGTATTCTACAACAATCTATTGGTGTAATAACCTGTGTATCCTATAGTACTGTATTGATATGTTACTTCGTGTATCCTATAGCATTCTATTGGTTTATTACCTCGTGTATCATTTAGATAAAAAAAACATGTACCGAGGAAAGAATTCAGAAGAGACTTTTCAGTCAGTGCAGAAATATGATGTGTGTCTTTGCTTGGTATGTAATCTCCGTGGACCGACAGTTGGGTCCAGGACAATTGGGCTCCGACAGTTGGGCCCCGACAATTGGGCCCCGCGACAATTGGGCCCCGGATAATTGGGCTCCAAGACAATTGGGCCCAAGACAATTGGGCCCAAGACAATTATATCATTTTCCAATTTTTTTCAGAAATTACTGTATTAACTTAATTACAGACCCTTGCTACTGTAATATGCGTTCTGTATAAAAATACAGTCTTGAGCATATGTAAAATAAAGAATACTCCTTACATGAAAAAAATATTCTCGTTATGAAAAATAAATATTTTCTAATAGAACATATTCTTTTCATGAATAAATACTATTATTCTTTCAAACTACAATAATTTTTTGTTCCAAGATAGGTCATGTAAGCAAGAAATTTTGTAGTTACAGAACCTCTATTATAGTGAACTCCTGTGAAGTAAATGAGTTAGGATGTAGCCAATAGAAAATAGAATGTAGCTTTTTTAGATGAAGAAACAATAGAAAATAAGAATGTAGGTATTTTAGACATGCCAAAATTATTGGAACATACAAATTGAATAAATGTTAACGTGGATTATTTGAATGCTGTTCTGTGTTTAATATTGAAGAGGTTTATGAATTATTATTACAAAATGTATTCTCATAATCTCATTTATCCAAATTACTGTTCAAACAACTGTTCAATGTATTGTTTAACCTTCAAAATTTACTTATATTTTTCCAAATAAATGTCTTTGTCGACGATGTACACTACACATTGGAACCACATCACGTGATTCAAAATAATAAGACTTACTTAAATACTTCAAAGAGTTTCATTACATTGAAACACTAGATTAGCATCCATATGTGATTTAAGGGGCTTGCTAATATATTCCTTATCAACTATATGAATCGAATGCTTTTTAGATAATATAAAGTATATTTCAATTTTTTTCTGGGCTCAATTGTTTTGGGGCCCAATTGTCGGCAGGCCCAACTGTCGGGGCGTAACTATCGGGGCCCAATTGTCCTGCACCCAATTGTCGGTGCACCGTAATCTCTATTTCATAGTAAATAAGGATATTTTAAAATCTCCACATTCAAATATTTTTTTTCTTGCATTCAAATTATTAGTCAAACTTGAGGTAATGCGTGTTCTAATTAAAAATAATTCTTACGTTATCCCCTCCATGTCTTGAATCATTGTTTTGGTTATTTCATTTTACAATAATAGTATACATTTTCTTCAATATATCGAGAAGAATACGTATTGGAGTTATTTTTTGATTCAGACTAACTTAAAAGTGGAATGGAATTTTTGTATTCATAAAAAGATAAATTAACTTTCTTCACAGTCATTATTCTTCTAACATAAAAAAATCGCACTCGGATCTCAATAGTGGTACATATATGTAACATTGTGTTCTATCAATACGATTGCAGGGATATTAAAACTGATACCTTTTTCTACTTAATTTCGTAGTGTCAACATCAGAAAAAATTAAAAATTATATATAATCACACAATAAATATTATTCGGGCAGAGATGGGCTACAATGAAAAAAAAAATTGAAACCATGACACTATCTAGTTTATTGTTTCTTGGACATCACTTAAATATATAATGTTAAATTTGAAAAATACAAAGCAAGCCAAGAAACATCATAACAAGAAAAGTTAAAGATTTAGTACTATATATTGTTCAATTAACTATATTTATAACAACTAATATATGTCGTTGATAAAGGGGTCCAGATTGCGAATATTGTTTCTCATTACGGAAAATTCATTATTGATAAACTACTAATTTGTATTAAAATAGGTTTGTAAGGTGATGACAAGCGACAGTTGTTTATCTCAAAAAGCTGAATTTCACGTTATTCTTATGAATAAAAATACCGCCGCTTTAAATAATTCTTTTAATGCCGATTTAATTATTGTGCAGCACAATTTTAATTTCATATTTTTAAACAGTTATTCAAGATATACTATTCTACATATTGAACACATTAAGTAACTTACATAAACATATTATACACCTGGTAACTAAAGCTGCCAGTCGCCATTAACGTGAAAAAATAGCTTACTTCACAATATTGATTTTTTCATAAACCGATTATTTTTAAATTCAATTGAACTATCATTAATCGTTTCCGATTCTCACTGAAATGTATTTCTATTTCATCATTCATCACCTAACACATGGTTCATGGAGGATTTTTCTCCTTTGGAAAGATTATATCACATATACAGAAAATATAATTCATAGACTTTTGATTGCAATTTTGGGAGAAATTGGGTGCTATGTGATTTTAATGGGTTTCAATTATATTGGAATTGGAATATACAACTGAATTTCTTGCATACGTGGAGCATGGTGATGTTTATTGTTGATGTCAGATGAAATGGAAAGTACACAAGGGTTAAAGGAAGTATAATAAGTGTGATAGAATAAGATAGACTATATACTATCTTGTAAATGAGCTGATATACTAAATATTTTTAAGGATATGGTGAAAGAAGACAGGAATAAAGTGATTTCCATGTTAGATCACTGTAATATATCTGTAGGGTGAAATGGTGAAAGAAATAACCTGAAAGAAAGGAATGAGATAGTGAAGAAAATAGTTATTATAATGGTAGACGATAAAGTTAAGATGAGTGAATTTGTGAGTAGAATGGAATGAGAGAATGATGAAGTAAAATTATTGATATAAATTAATTGGAGGCAATAATAGAAGAGAAGGTCATGAATGTCAGAAAATATATGTTAGGAGGAGGATAGGAAAAGTAAATGGGAAGATGATTGATCAACCGTTTATGAATAATGGAATCAGAAATGAAATAAAAGATTCCTGAAAAGAAGGAAAAGTTGAATAACTGGAGTGGAAAGAGATAGAGTAATATAAAATCATTACAGGGGATGAAATGTGTAATAAATTCTTACTGGAAAAAATTAGCAATCAGAAGAGATTACTCTCTTAATCTATGGAGTCAGACAGATATAAGTAAGTTGATGAAATTGAAAAATAGGATTTTCAAATTGCACTCGTTTTCACAATTGGAAGTATTGCAGGGAGAGGCAAATTAAATGATCATCAACGAAAGCTAGGGATATGATAATGTTTTTTTGAAGGTTCCTCATAAACAGTGAAAATGGAATGGTTAGAAATTTGATTGAGAAATTTAGGTTAGGATTAGCTCATATATGAGTCAAATAAATTGGGGAGTTAATGGGCGTGGCATTATGAGAGATATGAAATAATAAAATGATAGAGTTTTTTGAAGGACGCAATTAGGGTGAGAGAGTTTTTGCTGAAGTTAGGGTTGGGGTTGTACACTGTAGGTATATGTTAAGTATGAAGAATTGGGCCGTGAAGAAGAGGTATGAAGTTTCAAAGATAGAGGTTTCAGGATAAGAGATAGTGTCGTTGAGAGTGCCAAAATATGAATATCTTGAGTATTTATGTAATAGAACCCCAGCTTATCTGGGGAAGTGAAGATACATGTTCCATTCAGTAAATATGACTTTCAGTATTGGACTTCAAAATAGTTTCTCTGTAAGGAGTAATTCAACAAAACTAAACAGTATCTAATTAAAACAATTCTGAATATAAATCTGCAGTGTGTGAATACTATTATTACTTTTTTGGAGTTACATCTAGGCTGGCTATTGCTGTGAGAACTTCATAGCAACTTAAGCAAATCATCAATTTTTCAATCCAATTTCTTCGACTTTAGTAGATAATACTTGAAACTTCCTATTTACAGAAACAAGAAAAATATTTATATTCTTGTCTTCAGTCATTGATTGCTTTTATTTTGTATCTAGAAAACGTTTTTCCCATTCAGCGTTCAATATCTATTCTTCCTCGAGCTCCTTGCCTTCATGTAAAAAGAGACACTTCCAAACTACTGAGGTGAAATTGAATGATGTGTTAAATTTTTATCATAAGAGCTATCATGAAAAATTGATAATAATCCAATCATTATTTCTCTTCATTCATATGAAAATATCAACTAACCTGAAAATTATGAACACAGCAATTAATCGATATAGTTCTGCAGAATAGTTAATCAGAATAAAGATATTTCGTCTAGAGTTTATAGTTTTGAAATAACTTCAATTCAAATGTAAAGTTTACATTAATACTGACAAATTTAATAGTAGGTCAACCACGTACTAAGAAACCTGTATCAAAAAAAAATCTGAAATTAAACAGGGAACAACCTCCCAATATACAAAACATAATATATCTTAACTGACAGTTATTCTTTTGTTAATATTAATAAAAAAATGAATATTATATCTGTTATTACACATGTTTATGATTATATCAGATTAAAAATGTAACAGTTTATTTATGATTGATTCTGATACCAATTCCGTCTCCTGTGCTGTGTAGTATAGTATGCCGCTCCGTTTCTATACGTTTCTTTGATTATCAATCAGTTTCGTACACTCTATACCAGCTGTCTTGAGTGTTCATTTGTGCACAACAACAGCATTTGTATTTTCCCTCGGTGAACTATTTCTTTTGAAATTCTAAAAACTCCTCAGTTAGTTACTGCTAGTGTTTGTAGAAAGATTACTATTTTGGCAAAATTTTCTGTAACTATCACTTACGTTGAGAAACAAGAGACGCCGTAATACACTTACCCCACCTTACTCACGAACTGAGGTAAAAAACGTGATTTGCTTGATGTTGATCAGCTGTCTGGTAATAACTGAGCTCTCTACATTTTAACTGAGAGTTTGGAATCTGCATTCACTAGTCTGGAAGATAAATTGAAGCTGAAGGATGAACGAATAGCACAGCTAGAAAGTGAAGTGAATATTGTAAAGGAAAATTACTCTGAGTTAGCAGAACGTCCGGATGAGATGGACACAAGATTAAGGGCCGACTCTATGATTGTATCAGGCTATGCTTCAGATAATCGAAATGATGAAAACTCCTCTGAGATAATCAAGCAATTATCATATACGCAGACCAGTACCTGTGTGCTCACTTTATTTCGTCCAATGAACCTCGGAGCAAGCTAGTGTAATATTTTTGTTTACTCATTGACTTGCTCGTAACATACTTTTTTGTACTATCCATTAATGATGTACTATCCTCTGCTGCAGTAATGTCCCCTGTTGATGAGCTGACCCCTGCTGATGTACTATCCTCTATTCCTGTACTATCCTCTGTTGATGTACTATCCGCAGCTGATATACTATATTTTGTGCTGTTATTCTATCCACTGCTGATGTGATGTCCTCTGCTGATAAGCTGTCTTCTACTAATATACTATCCTTTGCTAATGTACTATTCTCTGGCAAAAGGCTAAAACCCATAGAAAATTAAAACCCATAAAATTTCGAACGGATTTCGAACCATTGTCCAAAAAGCATAAGGCTTTTTTATGGTTAAAGCTACGGCATTGCAGGTTTTGCATTCGATTCTCCAGGGGATTATCTAGAATCGTAGAAGCGTTTTGTTTGAATTTCTGATTATTTTTCGAAATATTGAAAAAAAATTAATTTGATATTCTTAAAAGTAATTGAAAATTAGATCAAAACTCTGCTTAGATTCTAAATAATGTCCTAGAGTATCAAATGCAAAAAAACCGTAATGCCGTAGCTTCAACCAAAAAAAGCCTTAGATGTTTGAATACCAAAATTTGTAGCTTTTTTGAGGTGCCTCAAAATGGCATTCAAAGTTATTGCTTTGTTTGGCACTAAATACCCTAGAGCACGGAAAAACCATGTTCGCTATTACCCACTCAGAGGTGGGGGTATCATCGGGTGCAACCTGACTCACTGTTTTAAAGTTCAACATAGCAATAACCACGAAACCAAATCAAAATCCACCTGGTTGGTACTCATGGAATGGCTAGGGGTCATCACGTCGAGGACACGATGGCCCCCTTCCTCCTTCTCCCCAGTGGCACAGCATCACACAGTCACACTCTAGAGTTCTGATTTTTTGTACAATCATTTATAAGGTTATTAGGTACCTATTTATGAAATAAAAAAAAATAAAAAAATTTAAGATTTTTTTCCATATAAAATTTACCTCACTCTTGAAAGAGAAAAATATTTTTATATGATTGTATGAAGTAGGTACAGTTTGTTATTCATTCCTAATATAATTTGTCACACCGAGAATATGTTCAAAGCGATTATCATGGAGAAGTTGTTATTTTTATACCACCAATACATTTATTCAATCGCAATATTTCCAATGACTTGGCGATACCATACAATATTTGAGTCTTTATAAAGTGTTGCACGATAAAATGGAGCATCAAAGGATTGGAAAAGATAGGAAACCATCATGAATTTCCGTTGTATAGAGAGACTTATGCAAATATCTGTAACTTTGGGAAGGGTTTTGTTTGTCACTCAAACTGTGTGAAGAATTTAACTTTTGACCAATATGAAAGTATAAAACTAGTTGTGTAAATATTTATCTTGACATGTAAGAGTTATTTTCAGATATACTATATAAATTAAATTATGGTGAAGAGTCAAATCAAACTAACTTCAATTTGATCATAATTATAGCATACGATCAATATGCATAGAAAACAATATTTAGGATATTAACATCCAATTATATGCAGTGTACGATATAGCATTTTACCATATATAAATTTGTGAACTGACTGTAAACTTTGAGATAATTCTGCAATAGCCATATATTATACGTACACTGTACGTATAATAAATGGATATTTCAGAATTCTATATCAAAGTTTACAGTCAGTTCACAAATTAATATATGGTACAATGCAATATATTGTGTGCTAAACACATTACGTACAGTTGTGTTTATCTTTCAGCCTGATGAAATTATTTCGGTTTTTCTCTAACCGAAATCGTTAGTGACAATAATAAGTACGGCTGATTTGTATCAACCAATAGAATATCTGCTCATCTGATTTGCATTGAGATGAGCTAATCCAAAGTTATGAGGTTCTTGCTAATCATTCTAAGTTACAGTTACCATATTTCTTAATCTGGTGCAGAAGAAAAAAGCATGGGAGACAAAGAACTTTATTTCTCTATATCTGAAGATTGGTAAAGCCAGCGTATTGATGAAAGATGGGAAGGAGCCACTCTAGAGCAAAATGACAGTATTTCTTTGTGAGCAATAATATGAAATATTATTTCAATTAAATATTCATTCTATCTTAGAACCAACTCTGAAATATATAACGTGTTGTTATAAATTAAATATTCATTATATCTTAAAACCAACTCTGAAATGTATTACGTGTTGATATAATATAGAGTTGAAGTCTCAGTAAATCAAATAATTTGGTCTTTTTTACTATGTAATTTCTTTGCTGTAGGACACATTAGATAATGAAATGGAAAAACAATTTCAAATTTCGATTAATATTATTTCAGTTATTTTCAACCAATAGAAAAGCTGAAATTTCTAATAAAATAAATATATATTATTATTCAATTTTGAAAAGTATAATAAATAGTTAAACGTTCTACTATTTTATAGATTGTCGGCAAATAAAAGAAAACTAAAGCGACATGTTCATCCATGTAAAGGATTACTCCTCTTATACAACCAATTTTCGAGCAAATAATGTATCTGGTAATTTTATCGCTCATTAAATTTTAATATCCAATTTTCGAAGGAACAAAAAGTGGACCTTTTCTCCTTGTATTAACCTTAGTGATTATGACTATCAGAATTAATGGTAAATGTTTGACTACTTGTCCAAAAAACACATCTTATTAATTGAACAACGGTTCTGTATTTTTACTAATTGTTACTATATATACTATACTAATGCGTACAGGATTTCAAGTAAAAGTATTGAGGTGAGAGGTGGTAGGTGCCTGATAGAAAAAAGAGAGCAGGGGGGGGGGAGGGTTTAGAGAGTGGTCAGGTTGACTAGGGGAGAGGAAGAAGGTAAAGAAATAATGGAAAAAAGTTGAAAAAGAAGAAAGGACGACGAAGGTCGTGTAGCACGTTTTTCAAAATCATTTCAATATGTTATTTGGCACATGAAACCCATCAGGGCTTTTTAAAGTTAAATAATTACAATATTTGGTTATGTTGCTTAAAAATAATTTGGTGACATTATAATATTGGTAGTTTTTATCAACATATAAAGACTGTTCAAGTTTTTTTTTTCTCTCTAAGAGTTGATGTCTCGCGGGGCACTCAGGGGAACCACTTACCCATCATGGGAGTCGCCAAGGCTGAAGCCAGCTATCCTCCGGTTGTTGTGGCTCCCCGTCTGCGCGCCCCACGCTTCATCAAATCCCGGTTCATTTTTTTTTTACTATTATCATTATTATACATATATATTCACAACAATTTACAAATCCTAAAGTTTAATATCTACACTTAGCTCCTCCCTAGATCTGGATATTTTCATTTAACATATGACTGTGGATATATTCTTATTTATATATTCATTTATTGTTTAAAACCGCGAGACGTTAGGTTCTCTCCCCCCAGATGTGGCTATTGAGATACCTTCTCTTCACCACACCCGGGTACTGAGAGTTGCGTAGATGAGAAAAAAGCTATTTGTTAGTTTCCTAGTTTTCATTTGGAGATGTGTATTAAAAGACGCATAAGACAAGAGGGTTCTCTTCCCCAGATGTGGTTACTGGGAAGTTTCTCTTCACCGACATCTGGGTACTGGGAGTTGCGTGAGAATGGTTAAAAAGAAAAACTCTTGGCTTTCCTAGTTAATTGAGTATGGGAGCTGGTTCTGCTGCGAGTGCTATTCTTTTGCTGTTGGGGAAGTATTGTTTACTATTGTAGATGTGGTCTGGTTGGATTTGGAATTGGTTGTAGATCTCTGGGTTATTTATTTCTATGTTTTGCCATAAGTTTTTACACTCTGGTAGTGTATAGGTATCTTCTAGTGGTTGGGTTCAAGTTTTTGAATCTATTAAGTTTGGTGAGTCTTTTTTTTTGCTGTAATTGTTTTTGCCGTTATATGTGGTGCGAATCCTCTATTGTTGAAATCTAATCCTAAGACTTTGCCTGTTTTAGAGTATGGAATTATGCTGTTGTTTACTATTATTGGTTCTGTTTTCTTTTGGCCATGCTTTTTAATTTGAATTTACATATATGTGTTTTCCATTTACCTAAATGTGTTTTCCATTGGTTTGGTAGTTGTTTATTTGTTGTATGGATCTGGAGATGAGTTTTGCTTGGTATTTTGCTGTATGGTTGGCTGAAACTATTTTTGTTATGTCGTCTGCAAAGCATATGTAGTATGTTTTGGGGAATGGTTTAGGGATAACGTGGATGGAAAAGCTATATTGGGTGAGGGATAAGCAGAAGCCTTGTGGAACGCCTGTTTTTAGAGGGAATTTTTGTCCTATTAGGTGGTCAATTTTAAGTGCGGCTGTCCTGTTGTCCATGAAATTGCAGATGGTTTTAGTCAGGCATTCGTGGAGATTAAGTCTTGTCAGTTTGTATTTTAGTCCGTTGTGCCAAACTTTGTCGAAGGCTTCAGTTACGTCTCATAGTACTATGTTTATCTTGTGTCCATTTCTTATGTCTTGGGAGATTGATTCATTGATGGTGGCTATTGCTGTATGCGTCACTCTATTGTTTCTAAATCCGTGCTGTCTTGGGTTTAGTTTGTCCTGTACGGTTATTTTGTCAGTTAGGCGTCGATTTAGAATTTTGTCCAAGATTTTTCCGTGAGTGTCAAGCAGTGAGATTGGTCGATAGTTTTTAATGTCATGGAGGTCGAGTGAACTTTTAGGGTTTAAGATCATCTGAGCTGATTTGAGTTGATTTGGAAAGTAGCCTGAAGAAATGAAGAGATTGAAAAGTTTGATGAGTATATTTGTCATGTTTTCTGGAAGTTGCTTTAGCTGGGCTATTGTGATTCCTGATGGGCCAGGTGCTCTATTTTTGAATGATTGCAAAGTTCTATTGAATTCTGCTTTTGTTATTTTGGGGAATGAAGGGGTTAGTCTGGATAGGTCTGTGTTTTGATAAGGGCAGGTTGCGTTCGTCAGTTTCTCCATCTCCCTGTCTATTTGTTTAGTGAAATCATTTTCCAGTTGTCCGTTGTCCGAGAATATGTCTTGCCAGTGTTTCCTGAAAGTCTTTTCTTTGTCTTCTGTCGACTGGTGTTTCTGTCCATTGGTGTCAGTGATATACGGAGATGGTCTAATGTTGGTGCCTTGAAATTTCTTGATTGATTTCCAAAATTTTTCGGGTCGTCTTACAAGTCCATAGTAATAAGTCGTTGCCAGGTCGTGTTTTGAATTTCTTTGTAGTGTTCGTTTATTTGTCTTTGTAGTCTATTAATTAGTCTATATTTTTCTATTGACGTTTTTTCTATAGGAGGATTTGGCGCATTCTTTGGAGGGACGTTATAACTTGGTCTGGCTTGACACTAGGAATTGTTCTAATGCAGATGGTAGGAGTGCTATTGTTCGTTGCGTTTTGAATTTTTACGGTCCATTCTGTTAGGATTTCGTCTAATTGTTGAGTGGTTGCCTTCGGGGGGATATTTGGATTGAAATCAGATAGTAGGGTTTTGAATTTAGTCCAATCTGCTCTGTGAAATTGTAATCGGGGTTTGATTGGGATTTGGATTGGGTTTGTTGAAACTGTTGCTATTATGGGAATGTGATCAGAAGGGGTTAGAGGGCCTGGTTTAAGATGAAATTTTAGATGGAAAATGCTGTTAGTTAGAACTATATCTGGGTTTCCTACTCCTCTATTAGCTACAACCGTGTGGAAATCTGGGCCTTGATAGGTTAAGATTGTATTTATCTATTATGTGAGCTAGTTGATTGCCTGTGTTATTTTTTGATTTGTGGCCTAGTCTGTGGTGTTTAGCATTTAGGTCTCCCATGAAGATAATTTGGCCTTTTAATTGGAATAATTTGTGAAAGTCAATATAATTGAGGTAGTTATCTCTTGGCAGGTTGTAATTTGTGGCTATTGTTAGTGGTCCATGTACGGTTTCTATTGTTATTGCGATCATATCGGAGTAGAAGTTGTCGTGCAGTCTTGGTTGGATATTTTTCTTTATGGCTATTGCTGTTCCTCTACATATTTCTCTCATTCATTTTGTTTGATGAAAATATATTGTAGTTAAATATTTTTTTGATTTTCATGGTTAGTTAGTGAGTGTTCGTTTATTAATATAATGTCTGGGCTTAGGCTATTGTATATGTTAGCTAGGGTGTAGCAACCAGTTTTCCAGTGTCTTACGTTATGCTGCATCATTGTGAGTCTGTTGCATCTATTAGTGTTCATTGATTTTGACTGAAAAAATTGAGTCTACATTATTAAATTCGTTGCTATTCAGTGTGTTGATATCTGTGCATGGGTAGAATATTTCCGAGTCTTCTTCTTTGATAGCTGTTAGGAGGTCTTGTTTACTGCCGAGGTAGTCCTAGTTTTATTTTTTGTTTGTAAAAGAGTAGTGTCATTCCTTCTATTGTAGGGAGTGGCTTATAACTAACTTTATCGTTTTCTGATTTATATATGTAATACTCTATTCTTTGTTTTATTCTACCTTTGTTGTTGCCTTTAGTTGGGATGGGGCTTCTGTTGGTGATGTTGGGACTGAGCTTGATTGAGTAGAGTTCTTGGAATTGTAGAGTGATCTGTTTTCTTTGTTTTCCGGGGCTTCGAATGTATTTGCTCTTCTGGGGTTAGATGATTAGGTTTTCTTTTCATAGGTTGTTATTGGTGGTTTGAGGCTGGAAGTGCATAGGTTGTTATTGGTGGTTTGTGGCTGGAAGTGGTTGAAATTCAGTTTCCATTGTATTTCCATCATCGTTGTCTATGTCTAATGAATTGTCTATTGAGATGTCCGATTCCGTAGTGTCTTGGTCTGTTCTGTTTTTGTAGAGGTTGAAGATCTCTTGTGAGTTACGGTCAGGAAATTTAACATCTGTATCGAAGTTCAGCTTCATTGATTCCGACAGAAGATCGCCGAATTTCTTTTTACCAAATAGTGCAGCAATATGAGCTTCTAGTATGAGGGCAGTCATTTTAAGGTCAGTATTTCTGGTGATATTTATTTGTTTTGGTTGTATTTCTTCTATTGCTATTTTGGCTATGCCTGCATAAGTCTTGTTTACCATTTTGACTGATTCTTTCTGTTTTGTTCATTTTGCTCTTTCTATATGGGCATCCTGCCAGAAGAGTTCTGTGTCCTTGTCCGCAGTTTATGCATTTTTTAGTAGAGCTTTTACAGTCTCTGAAGGTATGTCCCAACTCTGCACATTCAGAGCACGCGGTGGGGGATGTCGGACAATCTCTATTGTAGTGACTTTCGAATTTGTAGCATTTAAAACAAATAAGTATGTCTTGGTGTCTTTCTTGTTCACACTGGAATGGATTTACTCTAGTATCAAATAATATTAAACCATCTGTTAGGATTCTGTCTGCCATTTGTGAATTTATAGTTTCTATTTTTAAGATATTTGTAATGTCTTTTATCTTAGTTACCTGTTTTATTTGTAGCTAGCTTTGATTGGCTTCTAGCTCATTTTTGATTTCATTAGGGTCACGCCTACCTACAATGCTGTCTATCTGTCTCATAAATCTAGTTTTTTTTGCTCTTAGGTGTGGCGGTAATTGTGGGTTTAGATTTATTTTCTTTAATAGATCTATTGCTTTGTTGGTCATGAGTTTGTCTACATTTTCTTGTTGATCAGTAATAACGTAATGAACATTTACTACATCATTAATTTTTATTAATGGTGCATCAATATCTCTAAATGTTACTTTAAATATATCTTCATACGTTACGTTAATATGATGGTCGATCTTTTTTACTAGTATTTTGAATAATTTTTTATCATTATTGTTTACTCTAGTGTTTGGAAAGGGGAGAGGTTGGGGGGCGGGGTTTAGAGGCGGGCCCCATCTATTGGAAGCCCCGCCTCTGCCACCCATGGTGGCAGTTAGAATTTAAGAGTACTAGGACAACACAACCAAATACCGTAACGATAAAAAATAAGATAAGAAAAATTAGCAATAAAGTGCCAAAAACAAAATAGAAATAAATAAGAAACAATGCCACTTACCAAGGAAAAGAATTTGCTGAAGTTGAAAACCACTATTATTATTAACACATATTTACACAATTGTCACCGTCACCATTTTGTAAGGTGTCAAATTTACAAAAAAGAAAAATTTACAATAGGAAAAGTGGAGGAAACCACGCTGCCCCGGGGGAAAAGCGTAACACCTTGATGGTCTCGCTTAGGATAGAGGAATGTAGAAAAGAGGAAGAATTTTTATACAAAAGTAGGTAAAGGGATTGGAATCAATAACACTGATAATCAAGAGCCGCTGTTGTCACTTTAAGCACAATCATATGAGAAGTCCAGTATTGAGCATATACTGAGAAATGAATATATATGTAAATAAGACATTGGTTACTTAGAAAGCAGAGCTGTGATTGGGTGGAGTGCAATCCAATCACAGCTCGTGCATGTGTATGTTCTCCATAAAAAGTGTATAGCAAGCTGTATTTCTACGGTGCCACACTACAATGTGATTTATTTCTAGGTGATTTATATTGTTTTACGCCGTTACGTAAATTGTTAACTTTTAATACAATAATATTTTTGGTTTTTATGTATGAACATTGAACAAAGTCAAGAAAGGCCTGTAAATTATAAGAATTTGATGAAAGATATAATGCAATTTTAAAAAATGTGCCCAGAAAATATCTGTCAAATTCATTATAGGGTTCAACAAGAATTTAGAGTATATAGAAAAAAGTTGGAAATATCGAAAAATAAATAGACTAAAACATGGATAATTTAATAAAATTATTTTAAAGTGTTGTATAAAGCCTACAGTTAAATTTAAAACATTGGCAATTATTTATGATTATTCACAAACAATGCATGTATTCATTATACTGATACAATATGCACATCCAAGAATGTTATTATCAACAATTGTGTGAGGCAAATTACTAGTAAATTAGGACACATTTAAAGCCTATTACCATTCGATACGAATGTCACTATTGATCTCAGTAGCATCTAGAATATGGCTGTAATTCTTGAAACACTAGAACTCAGTCAGCAACACAAACTTTACATGTAAATCATTATATTCAACTTCATGAAATTAACTTATTATTCGTTATTAAAGCATAGTAAGTAAAATATTGAAATACACTTTAACAAAGGAATAAATAATGTATTTGGGTTGTAAATTATTAATTTACATGTTTAATATGATAACAAATTAGTTGTTAGTGTCTTATACATGTTAAACCTTTTCCTATTTTTATGCCGGGTATTCTGTGTAATCTTTAAATTTGTGTAGTTGACCTTAATAGTTAGAATCAACTACTTAAAATTTTTAGGTAATATTGTTTATATAGTTTATGTTAGTTCTCTTGACACTGTTTGGAAGAGACGCAAGAACCAAAATTTTCTTACTGCCCAATAAACCCAATCTTGTAGCTTTGACTGAAGATAGTATCCAAACTTGGTTGAACTCTAATGTTGACGTGCCTATTCACCATCCTTTTTCTACTGAAAGTTCCTTGCAATTTTTGTCTAGTTTAGATAAAAATTCTAGAAAACTTATGGAAATGGTTCATCTAATGATTTATCAGGTAACCCTGCTGTAGTTTTAAGAAGGTTTATTTGAATTTTAAATCCAGTAGATAGATTTTTCCATCTTAAACGGTGGGATATGTTATATATATGTACAAGGGTGTTCAGAAAATACTGTTAAGGAAATAATCATTCAATTCAACAAAATAAAAAACATAATTCAACAAATACAGAATTTAATTTGTAACAAAGCCTATATCAAATGTAAAAAATCACATATTTTTCGAAATGGTCACGCTTGGATTTTATTACAGCCCTAAGTCTGCGAGAGAAGTCATTAACTGCGACACGGAAGATATCTTTGTCAATTTCTGCCCAAGCTTTGACTAATCGTTTTTTCAAGATTTCCAAACCTGTTGCCGAAGTAGCACATGCTTTCTTCTCCAAAACAGACTACACACAATAATCCAAAACATTCAAATCAAGGGAACTGGGTGGCCATTCATCCTTAGTATAAAAACGGGGACTTTGATCTTTGAGTAATGTTTGATGTATTGGACGTTGTCCCCTCCTGTTGGAAGGTTCAATCTCCTTCAGGATATTGAGAATCGGTCCATGATATGAAGGCACCTTCCAGAATTTCATTCACATGAATTTCTTTGTCAATTTTGACGCCTCTGTCGATAAAAACCAACGGGGACCTTCCCTCCTACGAAAAAGCAGCCCATTCCACCAGAGAGACAGGTTTTGGGGATTTGCACACTTTTTTAAGCCTCTGGGTATTGATACAAGGCTAATGAACAAGATCCTGTCATTTTGGTGATTGAATACTGCTTCAACAGTAAAAAAAATTCTCATCAATGAAAATGAGATTCTTCATTGTGCCAGTCTTTAGTCTCTACAACATTTGCTTTGCTCTTTGAATCCTCTTCAGCTTCGTGGCATCCGATAACATTTGGGACTTCTGCACCTTATATGGAGAAGTCCCTAGATCTTTTCTGCAAACTGTATGCATCGTTGCCACTGATCATGGTTTTTGGTGCTCTTTTGCCAGTTTCCTTATGGAACATTTGGGATTCCTTAAAATTTTCTCTCTGACCGCTTTGACAAGTTTTTTGGTCCTCTGAGACCTTGGTCGACACTATCGAGGGCGGTCCTGAATATCTCTGGTCTCTGAGTACCTATCCAATCTCCGTTTAATGAACATAGCGTTAAGATTGATGTGTTTTCCCATCTATATAATTTCTCTTCTCGTTTTTTCAGTATAGGTACTGCTCCACAATAATTTCTCTTTTCACTATAGTGGTCATTTTTGTATGCTTTTATTTAAGTGTCAGTTTTGAATGATAAATTTAAAAGTTTACTATTAATCTGTAACAAAAAGATTATCTCAAGACTTAATTTTTCAGTAGATATTCTCCTAAAAAATGTTTAACAGGACTTATTGAACATCCTGTATATATTTCGATAGTTATATTATTTGTATTTGTAACAATCCCTGTCTAGGCGATGCTCTTAAAAATATATGTTGATACTTGTATGTAATAGAAATTTATAGTGTAAATTTTTTTTTTTAATTTTTCAGATTAAATTTAACCTTCACTTGAACTTGTTTGACTTCCTCCCATTTACGTTATTACACACCAAACTAGCTCTTATAGCCAGTTTACAATCTGTTCGACGCTTAACCTCTCCTACAAGTTCTTGAAACACATTTGAAGTTTCCTTCTTTGCGGCTTCTTTTGTTTTTTCAGATCATGCATCAGTCTCTTTGAGCTTCAAAAAAATACGGTTAATTCTACATTTTTTTTGCAATAGATGAATTATTATTAATCTCACATTCTTTGTAGAGCTTGACTATTATAATAATATTTTAATCCACAGGTACAGCTAAATCATGCTTCCAGAAATATGAAAATATTCAAACTTGCTTTTATAGGATTTAAGATTTACGGAATCAAACATGGATTTTGAAAAGTTTTCATCAATTCTGAAACACCCTGTAATTTCATTTAACATACTTGGAAATGTAACGGCATAGAATTATAATTAATATTCAATGCTAGTACATTCTGACCATTACTTTACTAATCACTAGATCAAGTATACATATACACTGTTGTTTAACCCTAATGAGTTTGACGTGTGTTTTTTAGGCACATCTTTTTTGAATTACTTTATATCTCTGTTATTATTTCAAATTTACTGGTCTTTCTTGACTTTGTTCCTACATATATACCAAATATATTTTTGTATCTAAAAAAATTACGTATCGACGTAAATCACGTAAATTATGAAACTAATTGTACTTTGGTGACGTTTGGCAACCTAGAAATACAGTTTGGTTAGTCAATACGCACGAATTTGCCAACATTTTCATCAAAAACAGATACATGCGCGAGCTGTGATTGGCTCACACTCAGCATAATCACAGATCTGGTCTCTCTGTTGCCAATTTCTTAAATACTGATGTATATATTTCTCCTTATATGTTCAATATTTTTACTTGAAATTTGGTACACATTAGTTTAGTATATATGTACTAACAACTTGTAAAAAATACAGCCCCGTAGGTTTATAAATAAAACATGTTTTTCAACACATTGTCAAACTCTCCCGTTGATTTCGACAGTCAAACTCATTAGGGTTAATTTAGAGTTACACGTTGATACAGTGTGGTACTCGTAACTCATATTTAGCCCATTTACGACGAGATAGAATGAAATTTTTGGTACGGATTTGAAACTCATATATGTGTTCAAGTACGGCTCGGACATCACGAATCACCTGTTATTTCGAACAAACTAGAAAATTATGTTAAATTTTGAGTTTCTCAAAATTTGAGGAAAGTAATAACAGAATATGAATATAAACTATTTATTACCCATAAATAATAGTTACTGAGCACTAAAATACTTTTTGTGTGATGCCAAATACATCATTATGTTAGATTCCCATATATAACCGTTTGTTCTATACCACACATTACCTTGTATAAATAATTACTTTTGATGCAGATTGTATTGCCTGTAATATACGAACGATAAAGAACTATTACTGTAAAGAAAGAACAGCAACAAAATCCTTCTGAGTTTAATATTTACTATTGCACCTTGTATTACCTTTTGTGATATTCTACCGTATGCACTTTTGATGAAGATTGCATTTCATGCAGTAATATAGAGTATGGCTTTTGCACTGTTTGCATTTAAGCAAATGGCCATTCTTCATAATGTTACGACCTAAATAGTGATATCGTTGATGTGATGTAATATTCTTAGAGTGTATAAGTGAAATTGGTCCTCCAACTTTTTTTTGTAGGCAACTTGATCATTCTTGAGATAATGATCTTATAAAACAAAGCAAGTTTTGTTTGCAACTTCCTTTTCGAGCAAATATGAGCACATTATTCATAGAAAAATTCTACAGATTGGCAATGAACTAATAATTGGAAAATACAACTATTTCCCTCCGATTCTGGTACGATATTGTGATACATTTTGGTCAAGCCTGTTGACTCAACCCACATTAGTTTTGTACATATATCATTATAATACTGGGTAACTGAATGTCTTTGTACAACTGAAGCAGTTTGTTGTTGACAGATTGACGCTCTTTCATTTTCTATTTTAGTTTTTTTTTATAGATGTTGTTAATTTGTCATTCGCTATAGTAATATTATCGCGTAACTGTCAACGTAAGACTCAAAATTTATTGGATATCAGTTAAATTGGCAGTAGTATCAACGTCTTCTCCAGATTCATCGTCAGATAGTGTTGTTTTAAGTAGATTCAACTCTATATAAGTAGGTTCACTTCTACCTGTTTTATCACATCATTTTCTTGGGAGCTTCCACTATTCTAAGGTTATTCAGATTTTTGAAGTTTTTAAATTCTTTTCTATAAATAGAGGCCCCTCGGGAATTAATTCTAATGAGCTAGACTAAAGGGGAATATCTTACAAACGTATAGATATATTATTGAAAGCTGATAATTTCAACAAGAACATAATGTATCAGTAAAATAGTGTATAACACATCAGAGCCACAATATGTTTTCATGTTGAAAATACATAAATAAATACCAAAATGTGTGGTGTCTATTAAAGTTGCTAAGGATTAAGAATATATGTTTGATATTATTTTGAAAAATGTATTGTGTTTGCTTCTGAAGTGAAATGTATACATGTAGTTCAGGTGGGTGCAAAAAACGAACCAAATTGTGGGCATATTACACCGATTGGTGCGAAAACGAACAATCAAGATTTTTTTTCAAATACATTTGAAAGAAAATTTAATGCGTCAAATTCAATATACACATTGTGAACAACCTTATTAAAACCAAAAATAAGTAGATACAATGTTTTAACTCAATCAGCTATCCATTGATATTGAAATATATCGGTTTTTCTGCGAAGCAATGATTTTAAGAAAATTGGGTAATTTAAATCGGTCATTGCAATGTTTAACACATATTTTGTAAACACATATTTTGTGGTTCGAAAACGCACCTAGCGTCGTAAATGGGTTGATCTAATCTTTTAATTAATGTGAATAAAAATTGAATATTTTTTAATTACACTGCATGATGTTCTTGATTAATGAGGAGTTATTTCAATAATGAGACAGCATTAACTGCTTCTGTTTATTTATTTTTGTGTTCATTCGGATACAATTGAGGGGAGGAAATATGAAATAGAGTATAATAATTATTTACGTATAAATATATGAAATATTTTTTCCAGAGAATGAATGCTGTCAGCCATTTATTGCTATAAGCATTTTTCAAATTCTAGCATTTTTAGTTTTAAATTTCATAATTAATAAATTAATTTAAAAAAATAAACTAAAATGTAAGTAGATCAAATATAAAGATAGTATCCATCATGCAACAGCTGGACATACAATTCATTGTTGGACCAAGCTTTTTTACTTTTTTCCTGATGATGAAAATAAACTTTTCAATTCGAAAGCTTGAAGCACAAAAAAATCATAAACGTTGAGTTCGAATATCCACGTGATAAAGATAATTTATTTATATATATATATATCGTTCTGATCATCATGTTCGAATGATTCATTGGATATATTTGTCACCTAAATGGTGGCAATAATTAGTTGGAGTAATTCGATACAATTATTATCCATTCATAAGTCAGGCTTTTTCAGAGCAGAGCTAATAATCTGATTAAAGAGTTACGAAGAAATGTGGCAGCTTATGAATGGTGAAAATTTAAATGAAAGTAGTATAATTAATATTAATTTCTGATCCACTTGTCATAGTGATAGGGCGTCAATTATTGATCAAATTAATTTAACTCCTGTGCGCATAAGTTCCGTAGGCATTGTGATATGTAGACTTAAATAATTTACTAGTTATAATACTCTTTACTTTTACTTTTCGTCAGTGTCATCGAGTAAGTGTTATACTATTTAGCTATAGTAATGTTTTCTTATTACTTTTATATTTGAGTTTGATAGTCGAACTGCGAAAAGCTACATATGCCCATGCGTAGGAAATAATTTTTAGATTGAGAAGAAACTAAAATCGTTGCAAGTTATTGTGTATTTCTTGTTCTTTTTTGATAGCTTGGATTTGTTTTTCTGCTTTTTCTACCTCATTCATAACTGTCTCGCTGGAATAATCTTAATGCTCGCCTTAGTTAAACAGGAATTTAGCGTTGACATGAAATTATGCTGGATCTCTTGCTAGATGTTTCTAACGGTTATACAGAAGTTCAATGACTTAATTCCTTTAAATTGGAATACATATGTCATATATATGTTTATGTATTATCATGAAGTATTTTTTAATGATAGACCAATATGTTGCAGATTTTTTAAAATAACAATCAAATTAAACAACACCTGGTCTGTAAAAATAAATATATTTTCGTGTACATAAATTTCAGTCGAGACCTGTCTAATAATTATTGTTTGAGAGAAGTTTAGTAAAACTCACCAACTGTCAATTGGCTGACAGGAATTTGCTATACCTTAGCAACTAGAAAATGTCATTCGTCTGACAGGAATTAACATAGCTTCATCGCAGTGAATGTCAACTGTCAGACAGTATAGCTTGTCTGTCTTTAAAGAAAGGTGGATAACTTTTCATGAATATTCATGGAAAATTCTATCCTGGCTTTTAAGTTCATTGTTTGTGTTCACCAAAGAATTAAGTTATGCCATAATAAAGCAGCTTGCAAAGTAATATACTTTTTGAAAAAAACGAATATTGTTATATAATGCTGTTATAATTTACTATTAATTTTAACATTAACATCAGTTTAGGAATTGCATTTGATTTTAATAATATTAAGTTCTATTTATCACTAGAGGTTTATTTATTTATCACTCATTCTTAAAAATTTGAATGAAATATTGGAAATCCAGAATTGTTTGATCATATCATAATGAAATGTGTGGTTGAGGTAGATTCTGAACCAATGTAACTATTATTCACTTCGATTTTAAGTTATTTTTTACATTGAAATTGAGGCAAGGTCTCAATCATTTGAAATGCATTTGTTAATTTATTTTAATTTACTTACTATTTAATAAACATACAATGACATATAATTGTATCAAATAATAACCAAAGTAAAATTCAGTCTACGTACCAAGTAAATGTTCCCATACGATGATGATTTTCGGAATTGAATAGGATAGAAATAGTTAGTATCTGCAACTACGTTCATATCGTATTATACATACATGTAATTTATTAACTCATTACCCGAATAGATAATTCATTCATTTGTGAAATAGTAGGTATTTCGATATTTTACTTTCAATGCAAAATAATGAATAATAAGTTATTTTTAAATACTGAACTTGTTTTGATGACTGAGATCTTGTGGCTCAAGAATTACAGCCATATTCTAGATGCTACTGAGATCAATAGTGATATTCACATCGAATGGTAATAGGCTTTCAATGTGTCCGAATTCACTATTAATTTCCCTAACACAATAGTTGATAAAAATATTTTTGGATGTGCATATTGTATCATAGTAGTTGGAATACATATATTGCTATTGTTTTTGAATAATCATAAATAATTGTCAGTGTTTTAAAATTAACTGTTTTAGTTTATTATTTTTTTTGCAGTTATAAGATTGTAGCTCAGATAAATTGTACAATTCACTTATCCCCAAATCATTCCTAATTACTATAGGTATGTCACACGTGGAGTCATTTATGTTCTTTTCGAAGAATCACATGAAACTTAATTCATGTTCCTGTCAATCGGCTTTTTTTAAGACCCTTTCAAAAAGAGAGGAGACCTGGAATTATAAGGAAGTTTTACCGAGTTTTTGTCTCTCCTAATCAGCTTAGAATGCTATTTGAGTTTGGTCATGTCCTGAATAGATTAGAGTGGCAATGAAATTTCCCAGAGTCTAACAACATTTAGCAAACTTCTACGGTGTTGAGCGGGAAGTTAAATTATATGACAACACTTATTAGTGCAGGGCTATTTCGACTACTCTTTGAACTTATATTAATATTAAGAATGTTAAATTTTTGTATTTGATATTGTGATGGTGTATATGTTCTTTGTTATTTGGGTAAATTGTATTATTAAATTACGATTCAAACATAAGTGGAGGTGATGGAAATGAATTATCATTGTACAATCTAAATTAAATGAAAGAATGGCTTGATGAAATAATATTCTGCTGTTACTAAATTTTTTTCACTTTAACTTGTATTTCTTTACCATCAAGTTGTTGATTTTTTAGAGATATTTATAAAGTGATAAGATATACATATAATGACCTTATTTTGCCTATTTTACAATTGAAATATAATTGTTTAATTATTTGTAAGATATAAAAACAATTAACCAATAAGTTAGTTGCGCGATATTAATATTCCTTCAACTTATTAATTATCTCTTTAATTTTCGATACTTCAAACTTTTTCTAGATTTTCTAAATTCTTGCTTAACCCTAATGTGTTTGACGTATGGTTTCTAGGCACATCCTTTTTAAATTACTTTATATATTTCATGCCATTCTTTTAAATTTACTTGCCCATCTTGACTTAGTTCATACGTAAAAACCAAATGTATTATAGTATTTAAGAGTTAAAAAACTATTTACATATCGGAGACAATCATTATAGAACACGTAAAATAGAAAATTAATCGACTGCGGTAACGTTTAGACACGTAAAGATACAGCTAGCTAAGCACTCAACACATTTTCGTCCACGTTTTCAAGGGGAACAAACACATGCGCGAGCTTTGTTTGGGTCACGCTCCACCCAAACACAGGTCACCCCTCCTAGTTGCCAAAGTCTTATTTACCTATAGATTTATTTCTCTTTATATGTTCAGTATTTTTACTTGAAATTTGGTACACATTAGTTTAGTATGTATAGTAATAACTTGTTAAAATACAGTACCGTACGTTTATAAATTAGATTCAGTCCAGGACAAAACTTGAGAACAGACTATTATTGGAATTTTATCCTTTCTGTTGAACTCCGTTATGTTTTATGAAGGGATATTTCATACAATTAAATATTCATTTATTTAATTTACAAACAAATTCCATAGTGTTGAGAACTGGTTAACTTCACAAAACAATTATGTATAGTTCAACAAAAAACATCCGGACAAAACTTTAGAAACTTTGTTAATTAATTTTTTTTATCTCAGGAGACATTAATATCCTGATATAAACCTTTTATTTCTATTCTCGTAATGGGTAAAGATAAAAAGTTAAGAAAATCCGAGTGTTAAAGATTCTTGCTCATCTGGACCAGCAGTTGACGATTCGTGCAATAGCAGAAATGAATAGAAGGCTAACGAAAGCATGTCATTCGTTCCTAAGTAATCCAAATGATTATGGTATGAAAATTCCTGGTGGCCGCCCCTAAAGCATAAGCCCAACAATTGGAGGGTTAAGAGGTAAAGTTGGGTAACTACGATCCTGTCAGAACTAACCATACTTTACCTCACACGTCTAATCTAATATTTACTGAACGGTAAAGTTGGGTAAGTCCTGGTAGGTTATACACTCATTTCGCGCATTTAGTGAGTGGTAAACTCGAGTGCGGAGTTACCTACCTTTCCCTCAACACCAAATGGTGTGTGCAGTGAAAGGCACACTTGGGTGAGTTTATACACAACTGTGCTTCTAAACAGTATTGTCCTTACGGTGAGAGGTAAAGTCGGGAAAGAACGAACCCAACTATGCATTTTATAGATCTAGTGATCCAAATGAAATAATATTTGATCCAAGATAATATCTATTTTATCCAAGTGAATTGGAATTTGCTCAATGTGAAATTGAATTTGATCTTAATGCAATTGAATTTGATCCATGTGAAATAATACTTGATCCTAGTGAAATAATATTTGATGCAAGTGAAATATTATTTGATGCAAGTGAAATAATATTTGATGCAAGTGAAATAATATTTGATGCAAGTGAAATAATATTTGATCCAAGTGAAATAATATTTGATGCAAGTGAAATAATATTTGATGCAAGTGAAATAATATTTGATGCAAGTGAATTATTATTTGATGCAAGTGAAATAATATTTGATGCAAGTGAAATAATATTTGATCCAAGTGAGACAATATTTGATCCAAGTGAAATAATATTTGATGCAAGTGAAATAATATTTGATGCAAGTGAAATATTATTTGCTGCAAGTGAAATATTATTTGATGCAAGTGAAATATTATTTGATGCAAGTGAAATATTATTTGATGCAAGTGAAGTATTATTTGATGCAAGTGAAATAATATTTGATGCAAGTGAAATAATATTTGATGCAAGTGAAATAATATTTGATGCAAGTGAATTATTATTTGATGCAAGTGAAATAATATTTGATGCAAGTGAAATAATATTTGATCCAAGTGAGACAATATTTGATGCAAGTGAAATAATATTTGATGCAAGTGAAATAATATTTGATGCAAGTGAAATAATATTTGATGCAAGTGAAATAATATTTGATGCAAGTGAAATAATATTTGATGCAAGTGAAATAATATTAGATGCAAGTGAAATATTATTTGATGCAAGTGAGATAATATTTGATGCAAGTGAAATAATATTTGATGCAAGTGAAATAATATTTGATGCAAGTGAAATAATATTTGATGCAAGTGAAATAACCCAGGCAGCAAAACAACGTCGGTACGACATTGTATTAGCATTGTAACATTGTATCAAGGTCGTCTTGTTGTTTCACAATGTTGTGCGAACATCGATACAACGTTGTGAATTTAGTCAATCACATATTAACGTTGGCACAACATCGGACAAACATCGAACAACAATGTGAATTAAGTAGATCATTCAGCAATGTTCGTACAACATCGGATGGACATCAAATAACAATCTGAAATTAGTAGGTCATTCAACAATGTTCGTACAACATCGGATGGACATCGAATAACTATCTGAAATTAGTAGGTCTTTCAACAATGTTCGTAAAACATCGGATGGACATCGAATAACATTCTGAAATTAGTAGGTCATTCAACAATGTTCGTACAACATCGGATGGACATCGAATAACTATCTGAAATAAGTAGGTCTTTCAACAATGTTCGTACAACATCGGATGGACATCGAATAACAATCTGAAATTAGTAGATCATTCAGCAATGTTCGTACAACATCGGATGGACATCAAATAACTATCTGAAATTAGTAGGTCATTACACAATGTTCGTACAACATCGGATGGACATCAAATAACTATCTGAAATTAGTAGGTCATTACACAATGTTCGTACAACATCGGATGGACATCGAATAACATTCTGAAATTAGTAGGTCATTCATTAATGTTCGTACAACATCGGACCAACATCGAATAATAATGTGAAATTAGTAGGTCATTACACAATGTTCGTACAATATCGGACCAACATCGAATAATAATGTGAATTAAGTAGGTCATTCAACAATGTTCGTACAACATCGGATGGACATCGAATAACTATCTGAAATTAGTAGATCATTCAGCAATGTTCGTACAACATCGGATGGACATCAAATAACAATCTGAAATTAGTAGGTCATTCAACAATGTTCGTACAACATCGGATGGACATCGAATAACTATCTGAAATTAGTAGATCATTCAGCAATGTTCGTACAACATCGGATGGACATCAAATAACTATCTGAAATTAGTAGGTCATTACACAATGTTCGTACAACATCGGATGGACATCAAATAACTATCTGAAATTAGTAGGTCATTACACAATGTTCGTACAACATCGGATGGACATCGAATAACATTCTGAAATTAGTAGGTCATTCATTAATGTTCGTACAACATCGGACCAACATCGAATAATAATGTGAAATTAGTAGGTCATTACACAATGTTCGTACAATATCGGACCAACATCGAATAATAATGTGAATTAAGTAGGTCATTCAACAATGTTCGTACAACATCGGATGGACATCGAATAACTATCTGAAATTAGTAGATCATTCAGCAATGATCGTACAACATCGGATGGACATCAAATAACAATCTGAAATTAGTAGGTCATTCAACAATGTTTGTACAACATCGGATGGACATCGAATAACATTCTGAAATTAGTAGGTCATTCATTAATGTTCGTACAACATCGGACCAACATCGAATAATAATGTGAAATTAGTAGGTCATTACACAATGTTCGTACAATATCGGACCAACATCGAATAATAATGTGAATTAAGTAGGTCATTCAACAATGTTCGTACAACATCGGATGGACATCGAATAAGTATCTGAAATTAGTAGATCATTCAGCAATGTTCGTACAACATCGGATGGACATCAAATAACAATCTGAAATTAGTAGGTCATTCAACAATGTTCGTACAACATCGGATGGACATCGAATAACTATCTGAAATTAGTAGATCATTCAGCAATGTTCGTACAACATCGGATGGACATCAAATAACAATCTGAAATTAGTAGGTCATTCAACAATGTTCGTACAACATCGGATGGACATCAAATAACAATCTGAAATTAGTAGGTCATTCAACAACGTTCGTACAACATCAGACAAACATCGAATAACAATTTGAAATTAATAGGTCATTCAACAACGTTGGAACAACATCGGAAAGCATCGAATAACAGTGAATTAGGTAGGTCATTCACCAATGTTGGTACAACATCGTACGAACATAGATTAATATTTTGAATTTAGTAGGTCATCCATCAATGTTGGTACAATATCGGACGAACCTCTATAACTAATGTGAATTATATTGTTCATTCACCAATTCTATGACACAGCGGATGAACATTGCCTGTTTTATCCCCTTATTTAATAAAGAGCAATATGTGAAGATTTATATATAATTTTTTTTTGTTTGTAACTTCTTTAGAAATAATAATCAATGTTCATTTAGATGAAATTCGTAAAGTGGCTACGAGACTTTGTACATAAATGTTTTTTTTTTTTAAATAAAGAAGATAAGTAAAGTGTATACGCTTCAACTATAAATATAATTGCCATTGAACAATATTATCTATTTGTGAGAAACTGTAGTGTGAGATTTTGAGCACTTAATAAATGCCGTCATTTATGACGGGCACCGGTACACTAGTAATGTAAATCCCACCTATATAATAAAACCCCAGAAACATTTATTTACTTATTTGCTTATTTATTTATTTATATATTTTTTTTTGTCCGTACTTTCTCCTATCTAAAAACATTAACTAACAATTAAATTTCTTTATGGCAAGCTGTATCATGAATACAGACTGCTAAAATAATAATAATGCAGAGAAATTTTTTCTTCATTTTGGAGTTTATAGAAAAATATAAATATTTTGAAAATTATTAATAATAATGTAATCATGATACGCACGGGATTAAATTTAATTATTGAATTCTTATGTTTTTATTTCAATGAGAGAGTACACTTTTAACGGGTTAAGAGCCAAAATTGAAACTTTGAAACACGTTATTTTTAACGGGAAAATACACTAGTAACATCCCAGCAAACATGAATGTATCTATTCGATGTCTATACGACTCTGTGAAACCTCTCTTCCGACATCGAATACCAGTAACAAATTAGACATGGTGACATCAAGTAGACATCAAACCGATATCCGTTTGCACCGCTAAACCGCATCACATCAAGTATATTTGGCATCGAAGCGATACCGTTATACAGCGTTGAATAGAAAGATAAATTACGACATCCAACATACATAGGGATTCTCCATCGAACAGACGCCTAATTATATATCTAATATGCTTCGAAACGATATCCACTTGCATCCAATAAATAAATAAATTAAAATTGAAAACCTTTACTTCAATGATATAACGTACTGTACGTTTAGATGCATATCAATTTGATTAATTTTACATAATGTTATATATAAATTAAATGGGAAGAAATGAAGTGACGTGTCCGGGTATCGTTCGTGGGTCCAACCATCGTCGTGCCTGTAGCTCTGTCACTTTGACACCGTGAATGCATTTGACTAAAAAATGTTTGATATTAAACTACCCGGAGATACTTGAAGATATTTTAAAGTGAATAGAACAATATATACAAGCACCGCTTTTATAACCAAAATCACAACTTATTCTTATTACAAATAGTAATGAGTTGGTCATATTTTTATAAAATTGTAACTCCTTGAAAATTTGGTTCTCTATGAGTTCAAATTAAAGAAAATGTTTAGAAGCCACGACTTAGAATAAAGATGAAAGCTCTGTGATGAAAGTTCAAAGTAATGAATGCATTAATTAAAATTTGACCATAGATTAACTCTCACTCAGTAAATATAGGTCATAATAGTTGAGTAATTAGTCTGATATTTTGACTTATATAATTGTGTTTCATTGAACAATCAGGAATTTTGTGCTCTGTGAAATATTTTTAGCAATAGGGTATATGTTCCAAGTTATTAATAGGGTCTATATTTTTTTGAACACGTGATAAAGGAAAATATAATCATTATTATTAAACCACTATTTAATTAGTAACATAATAGCTGAAGGTATGATACCATTTGAAATAAAAGTTAAATAATAGGTAGTTATTATATATAGATTTATTGAGTCCGATTATCACTTTAAGTTTGATGATCTATAATGTGAATCACTGAATTTTAATAGTCTCATTTGCAGCTTTTGGCACTAGGTGAAAGCTCAAGTTATCGGATATGGGGTTCCGCATTTTACGTAGAAAAATTATTTATGTATTAATTTCTATTTCTAAACTTGTATTTTACGTACTGGTATCATGTATACCAATTTAGGTAAGAATTTAATAATGATAATTATTATATTTATTTCTTACATATTCGAAAATGTGGAACCGTCCGATAACAGAGAATTTACTCTAAAATGGAACATGTTAAATAGCCCACCAACTTTTAATTATTGACGTTAAGTAGAGGTTTAACCAGAGGCCATGTCGCTGACGTCAAAAGGAAATGAAATACAAGGGACTGGAAGAAGCAGTCAGAAAAGAAAGTGGCTAGATGGACAAAGTCACGAAGCTCATGGATGCTGAAAAGCTACTTCGTGATTGCTGTCACTTACCTAGTAATGTGGCTGCACTCAAGGAAGGAAGAGGGAAATGAAGAGGAGAGGTGATAGTAAATGAAATCTACGAGCCTACCTAACACAAAATCTAAGACCTCGTACGTAATTGTAGAGCGCTATCCTCTTAAACTGCATGGAGAGTTAAAAACACTATATACATGGTAAATATAAAATAGACTACATAATCCAAACTACAACAGTTTGGACGCCACCCCCTTCTCTTCTATTCACCAATGACAGCTTCAGGAGCCCCTCCGGGCTTATTTACAATAAGCAGTTTAGATAGATTCATCACATTAAATGCAGCCATCGAAAAATCACTTGATTGGTTATCCATTTCGTTTTCACAGTACTGGAGGAACATTGTTCAACAACCGATGTTCCAATATCGCTTACTTTTCGTTGATCCAGTTCACAATCGCACCAGCGTGCCAATGCTCAATCGTAAACTTACAACTGCCGTAGTCCCCTATAAGTGTATTAATTATTGGGAATAGTTTAAAGGGAGCACTACATATGTTATATAGAAAGCTACAATCCAATTGAATAGAAATTATTCCTACATTTCTATACGTATTATAAAACAGGAAGATAAGAAAATGAATTTCAAAATTTGAAACGATTTTTTAAAACTACGTATCGGTTTTCGCACTTCTGGTCGAAGTATAAAATTATTCATATATCGTTTGGAAACAGACATGCTGACGTCAAGATGATGCTGTTAAAACCATGAATAGGTTTTCGTGTTTCTACTCGGAGTGTAAATTCAGATATCATTTAGAAACAGACATTCTGATATCTACTATGAGTCGAAATGGTTGCTAAGTCGATACCCACCGTTAGCGCTACGAATTCGACAGCAAACGGCATCGAATCGACATTCATATGTTTGTTGGGATATAATATATCATTTAATAACGTTAGTAGAAGATCTGACAGGCATTAGTAAGCAAGGAGAATTTACTTGATTTTATTATGTAATTTTACAACAGCATTTTAACATACGGTACTTTATAGTGATGCGATTCTAGTAGTCTGATAGTACATTATCACATGGTCTCTTTTCTCTTATAGTACATCATCACAGTGACTCTTTTCTCTGATAGTACACCATCGCAGTGACTCTTTTCTCTGATTGTACATCATCACAGTGACTCTTTTCTCTGATAGTACACCATCACAGTGACTCTTTTCTCTGATAGTACACCATCACAGTGACTCTTTTCTCTGATAGTACACCATCACAGTGACTTTTTTCTCTGATAGTACATTATCACAGTGACTCTTTTCTCTGATAGTACATCATCACAGTGACTCTTTTCTCTGATAGTACATCATCACAGTGACTCTTTTCTCTGATAGTACATCATCACAGTGACTCTTTTCTCTGATAGTACATCATCAAAGTGACTCTTTTCTCTGATAGTACATCATCACAGTGACTCTTTTCTCTGATAGTACATCATCACAGTGACTCTTGAAATATAATAGCTGAAACTAAATTATCAGATAGGTAATATTTAAAAATAATAGTTAATAAATAACAACTAGATAATTAACGTATACATCTTTTTTTATTTCTTTAGGTACCTGTTTTGTTATACAATTATTCAAAAAGGGATATTGCGTCATTTCTTTGTTTAAAAACAATGAAGCTGCAACACTGCTAACCTATCCGAATTCCTGCAATTTACAGTCAGTGTTAGTTTTTGGAAAAAATAGGGTGAAACATGACAGAATAAATAACAATTATAAATCCAAATGAATATAAACTATATTTATTTTTAATATACGTAGATATTATTCTTTTGTTTTCTCTCTGTCATTAGAAAATTATTATTCAACTGTAGATTGCGACATTTCTTATGCTATAAACAGTGGAATGGCAACACCGCTTTATAACCGTTTTCCCGCTTTTCGAAATAGCGTTCAGTTTTCAGCCGAGATCAATGTGAATCATTTCGATCTGTGTTACTTCATCTGCTACAAAACTTCTTGTGTTAAAACCTAGAAAAAATATTTAAAAAGCAATTATGTCTCTTAGGAACTATTATAAAATAAAAAAATCTTGTAGTGACTTTGCAAGTGAACTTTTAAGTGAAAATGCTCTTCCTCTCTTCTCGGTCTGTCCTCGGACTCCCAAGACAATAGGTAACCCTGTCATTGAACAAAGTGAGAATATCATGAAAACAACACTGAAAATAATGTTGATGTGCACTCATTGAATGAACACCTTTCAGAGAGGTGTTCCACAAATTTTTCAGATCAACCAGATAAATAAGCAGTCATGATACGGTGATACATACCATCATCATCATACCTGTAACCTATTCAGTGTACTAGTTAAATGTGTGTATGTGTCTTGCTCCAGTTTGTATTTGGTGCACTGAACTACTCTGATTTTTTCAAAAATCTGATAGGTAGTAAATAGGTAGGTAGCTGCCAACATTTTTCATCAATTTGTCTAGGTACCTAGTCCTTCAACATTTTTCCAGTTTCTCCTCCAAAAATTAATGGTAATACCTAGGTATATGAATTACCTAATATCTACCTAGCTAAATATCCTCCATCATTGCAGGAATTTTTTTATTAGAGAAATTGAAGCTAGGTATCTCTCGAGATATCTTTGAAATTTACCACCAAATACAATCTGGGTCTTGCTTCCATACTCTTATAAATTCATAATTTTTCCATTACTCAGTCTGTATTTGGCAATCTGAACTCTGAATTAAATTTGATAGGCTAACTTAGATGAAAACTCGGTCTGTATTTGGGCTTGGCCCAGACTCCCAGTCTGTATTTCGTGGTAAATTCCACCGAAAAATAGATGCTTTCTGTAAAAAGTCAGTGGAATTTTTTGCACCAAATACAGACCGGGACTTGGCGATGAACTCTAATAATTATTCCTAGAATTTAGGTCAGAATGTATTTTTTCAGAATTTTTCCCCTCTGTGTCTGATAATAATATTCTAGCCAAGGTCCCAGACCCAAGGTGGTGGATTTTTAGCTATACCTATTTATTCCCCAGTCTGTATTTCGGTGGAATTTTTTCCCCTTTAAAAACAATATTGTGACAAAGTCTTTTGATTTTTAGCTATTTATTCCTATGTTACCATTAATTTTTGATGGATAAATTGTGAAAATGTTGGTGGATCAGCCAAATTACTGGAAATTTATGGTGGATTTTTTCAGCTTTTTTGAAAAAGTCAGTGGGATTTTGTGCACCAAATACAAATTAGTTTATTCCTATGATATAATGATACCATTAATTGTTGGTGGATTAATAAAGAAAATGTTGGTTGATCCCGAATCTTGATCTGTATTTGGTTCACAAAGTCTCACTGAGACACTGACTTTTAAAAAAACTGAAAAAATCCAACATAAATTTCCAGTAGCTAATTGACTAATTCAGCTGATCCACCAAGATTTTCTCAATCTATCCACCGTAATGAATGGTACCTAACATTCTAACATAGGAATAAATAGTTATTAGGGTTGGTAAGTTCCGTGTTATCGCACGATTCCATATTTTCAAACACGTAAAAATCTTTATATAATAATCATTATTCAACTTTTATTTCAATTGGTATCCATGATACCAATTAGAATAGAAGTTAAATAATAATTATAGAGATCTACCAACTTTCCAAGTAGCTAATAAAATAAAGCATGTCCAAACTCGCCATTTTAATGGCGATTTTGTGACAGTTATTTTGAGCCCTTCAATTGCAAATGGCGAGTTTTATCTATTTTTCTCCTATGCTACAATACATGTTTTAAAGTATGGACAAAGTCGCCACTTGGCACTTGCCAGTATATTGGCAACTTTTGAGGGTTTAAATGAGTTGAAAAACATGTAAATAACGATTAAATCACTCCCAAAACAGTCTCAAGAGATGCACATGCATCAGACTAAGAGCATAAACTGCACAATGATGTTCCCAAGTGTAAAATCTTTAGTAGAGAGTCAAATTTCTCCTTTAAATTATCTTAAATGTGGCGACCTTGTTCCATTTTCTCACTAAACTTGTGACTTTCCTGCCACACCTTGAAACATGGACTACAATGTTATTTTGGAGAGAATTTATGAAAAATTTATCATTTTGGAGAGAATTTGTTGAATTTTGGAGAGAGCTGGAGAGACAAATGGCGAGTTTATGAGAGATGCTATTTTACTTGGCCGGGCGACTTTGCCAGAATATTATTTTCACAAAGGGGCTAAATTCTAGTGACGATGACCCCAGTCTGCAGAATATGGTATGTTTTTAACATTTTCTATGCGAACAATTCCTAATTTCCTCCTATATTTACATGTATTTTACATTTCTACTGAGAAAAAGTATTATAATATAGAGGATTTCTTGGAGAACAGTTTACCAGTTCCTGCAGTCGCCAGTCTGGAATTCTACTGACATATCGATGAAATTTACCATAAAATATAGACTGGATTTAGGTTAGATCAGCCAAATTAAAATTATTGCAAATTCTTAGTGAATTTTTTAACCTTTTTAAAAAAAGTCAGTGGGATTTTGTGCACCAAATACACCAAATTGTCATTTGATGATAAATTCCAATGATATGACGACAGATATTCAATTTCTCTAATAAAAAAATTCCTGCAATATCGAAGGATATTTAACTATTAATTCCTATATTTAAGTATATTATCATTAATTTTTGAAGGGGAAACTGGAAAAATGTTGGAGGACTAGACCAGTCACCAATTGATGAAAAATGTTGGCAGCTATTTCTCAGATTTTTGAAAAAGTCAGAGGAGTTCTGTGCACCAAATACAGACTGGATTTTTGAATACTGAAGCCAGTGTGCATTTGAATGATTTGATGATCATTTCAACTGATAATTGGGAAGATTGAACTAAACTTCAGAAATATTCTATTTTGATCATTCATATATTTACAGATTAATTTGGTGTTTTCCTTTATATATTTACTTGCAGTCCATTCTTTTATTGCATTCAATTATCTTTTAACAAGTAACCAAGTTTGTTCTTTTTTTGCAACATTGTAATTTGACTTTGTAAATTACTCAATTTAGATAATATCAATCCATTCTTTTTGCAACATTGTAAGTTATTTAATTTACTCTCAGTCTGTTCTTTTTGCAACATTGTAAGTTATTTAATTTACTATCAGTCCATTCTTTTTGCAACATTGGAAGTTACTTAATTTACTATCAGTCTGTTCTTTTTGCAACATTGTAAGTTATTTAATTTACTATCAGTCCATTCTTTTTTGCATCATTGGAAGTTAATTAATTAACTGTATTATACTTTTAAAAAGTATCTGGTATCAACTTGGTATTGGTATCGGTTGCCAGAATTTTAAAGTAACTGTAATTGGTAATGGTATCGGTTACTAATATGATATCGGTGCATATCTACTTATTTACTATCAGTCCATTTTTTTTTGCAACATTGGAAGTTAATTAATTAACTGTATTATACTTTTAAAAAGTAACTGGTATCAGACTTGGTATTGGTGTCAGTTACCAGAATTCTAAAGTGACTGTAGCTACTTGGTACTGGTATCGGTTACTAATATGGTATTGGTGCATCTCTACTTAATTTACGATTAGTCTGTTCTTTTTTGCAACATTGGAAGTTGTTTAATTTACTATCAGTCCATTCTTTTTTGCATCATTGGAAGTTAATTAATTAACTGTATTATACTTTTAAAAAGTATCTGGTATCAACTTGGTATTGGTATCGGTTGCCAGAATTTTAAAGTAACTGTAATTGGTAATGGTATCGGTTACTAATATGGAATAGATGAATATCTACTTAATTTACTATCAGTACGTTCTTTTTGCGACATTGTAAGTTAATTAATTAACTGTATTATACTTTTAAAAAGTATCTAGTATTGGACTTGGTATTGGTATCGGTTATCAGAATTTTAAAGTAACTGTAATTGGCACTGGTATCGGTTACTAATATGATATCGGTGCATATCTACTTATTTACTATCAGTCCATTCTTTTTTGCAACATTGGAAGTTAATTAATTAACTGTATTATACTTTTAAAAAGTAACTGGTATCAGACTTGGTATTGGTGTCGGTTACCAGAATTCTAAAGTGACTGTAGCTACTTGGTACTGGTATCGGTTACTAATATGGTATTGGTGCATCTCTACTTAATTTACGATTAGTCTGTTCTTTTTTGCAACATTGGAAGTTATTTAATTAACTATCGGTCTGTTTTTTTTTCACATACAAATATCTTTCAATCAGTTAGATTATCAAAGAAATTGTCTGATTTTTATGCCTAGCTATTGCTTATTGGTGAACTTATGATTAATTTATTAATTCAAGTAGCTATCATTATATAATATTAGTCATTAATATAATTGTATTTTTATGTATATAAATGTATGAAATCAAAATTTTGTTTATATGCTGTTCAGGGTTTATCAAGGTAGGTTTCCTCCAAAGTGGGAAACTGAAAACCATTTGGGGAATCCTAAATTAGCTATTCTTATTACTTATCCAAGGACTTTATGATGTCTGTATCCTCCTTTGATTTATAATTAATAATTACTTTACCAATCAACATAGCTAAAATTCCACTTGACTTAGCTAGAATATTACTCTTAAAGGGAAAAAATTCCATTTACAAGTCACAGTTGGTGGAATTTACCATGAATTATAGTCTGGGCTATGTCTAATCTAAACGACTGAATGCGTTTTGCAATGTCTGTTAACGTTTCTTGTAATTATTCAATTTACTTATACAGATGAAATACATTTTGTTTTTATTAAATACTTCTATTCATTTGAATAGTGATAACAGTTTAAATTATTTTGCATGTGTAAGGTGTTGGTGGAAATGCTCCTTGTACTACTTAATTTCTATTTTAATCCTTAATGAAGATCTAAATGTTAATTATCCTTTTTATTTCAGTTATGATCCTTGATGTCTGTATTCTCAACACCCATCAGCATGGCTGCTCCACCCCACTCAACAGCAAATAGAATGGCGAATGTAGCTACATCTTATTGACACCTTGATATGACATCGATAGTCCTACTGCAGGAGAGATAAATGTAAGATGATGCACATTCAATGATTAACAGCCTTGGTGCTCATGATGTAACCTATTGAGATCCATGGTACCTTGTCTGTTGTTATTTGTGTACATCTCTTAACTGAACTACTAGCAGTTTCTTCATGAAATCACACATCTCTTGATATATTTCACTTGATAAGTGTAAGTATTGCAACAAGCATTACATGCATCCCCTTGAAATCGAGGGAATATCCATTCACTTTCATATTTCCATTCCCTCGTTAATGAGGGGATAACTGTTTTGATATTCCCTTTCTCTTCCCCTAGGGAAGATTCCAGGAATATTTATATTTTAATTCCCTCGTGTTCCCCTTGATATCGAGGGAATATCCATTCACTTTCATATTTTTATTCCCTTGTTAATGAGGGGATAACTGATTTGATATTCCCTTTCTGTTCCCTTGATATCCAGGGAATATTTTTATTTTTATTCCCTCTTGTTCCCCTTGATATCGAGGGAATATCCATTCACTTTCATATTTTCATTCCCTTGTTAACAAGGGGATAACTGTTTTGATATTCCCTTTCTGTAGAGTTGATATTGAGGCAATATTGTGTATGATATTCCCCAATATTGACACAATATTGGGGCAATATTGTCCTAATAATTTTTGCTTCGTGGGCCTCGTTTGAAAATGATGAAACAACAATGTTTCAACGTTGGGTAGCAACGTTGTATTAACCTTGTCAAATTATGTCTATCCTACGTCGCAGTCGAACGTTGGCACTATGTTGTTTCAACATTGTAACAGTGTCGTTTGGAAATGACGAAACAACATTGTTTCAACGTTGAATTAACAACGTAGTTTTAACCTTGTGTTTTAATGTCTAAACAAAGTCGTAATCGAACATTGGCACGATGTTGTTTCGTCATTGTATCAACATTGTACAGATGTCGGAACCCAAACATAAGTTTGGCAACCAACGTAGTTCGAATGTTGTCTTTCGACGTCGTATTTTTTTCCAAAAACCGACAATCAGACAACGTTGAAAACTGATGTTGTACCAACGTTCATACAACCAATAAACGATGCTCAGCCAACATCGTGACGACGTTGTTTTGTCATTGTATCAACATTGTACAGATGTCGGAAAACAAACATAAGGTTGGCAACCAACGTTGTTCGAATGTTGTCTTTCGACGTCGTATTTTTTTTCCAAAAACCGACAATCAGACAACGTTGAAAACTGATGTTTTACCAACGTTCAGACAACCAAGAAACGATGCTCAGCCAACATCGTGACGACGTTGTTTTGTCATTGTATCAACATTGTACAGATGTCGGAAAACAAACATAAGGTTGGCAACCAACGTTGTTCGAATGTTGTCTTTCGACGTCGTATTTTTTTCCAAAAACCGACAATCAGACAACGTTGAAAACTGATGTTGTACCAACGTTCAGACAACCAAGAAACGATGCTCAGCCAACATCGTGACGACGTTGATTTGCTGCTTGGGAATATTTGATGCAAGTGAAATAATATTTGATGCAAGTGAAATAATATTTGATGTAAGTGAAATAATATTTGATGCAAGTGAAATATTATTTGATGCAAGTGAAATATTATTTGATGCAAGTGAAATATTATTTGATGCAAGTGAAATATTATTTGATGCAAGTGAAGTATTATTTGATGCAAGTGAAATATTATTTGATGCAAGTGAGATAATATTTGATGCAAGTGAAATAATATTTGATGCAAGTGAAATATTATTTGATGCAAGTGAAATATTATTTGATGCAAGTGAAATATTATTTGATGCAAGTGAAATATTATTTGATGCAAGTGAAGTATTATTTGATGCAAGTGAAATAATATTTGATGCAAGTGAAATAATATTTGATGCAAGTGAAATAATATTTGATGCAAGTGAATTATTATTTGATGCAAATGAAATAATATTTGATGCAAGTGAAATAATATTTGATCCAAGTGAGACAATATTTGATGCAAGTGAAATAATATTTGATGCAAGTGAAATAATATTTGATGCAAGTGAAATAATATTTGATGCAAGTGAAATAATATTTGATGCAAGTGAAATAATATTTGATGCAAGTGAAATATTATTTGATGCAAGTGAGATAATATTTGATGCAAGTGAAATAATATTTGATGCAAGTGAAATAATATTTGATGCAAGTGAAATAATATTTGATGCAAGCGAAATAATATTTGATGCAAGTGAAATATTATTTGATGCAAGTGAGATAATATTTGATGCAAGTGAAATAATATTTGATGCAAGTGAAATAATATTTGATGCAAGTGAAATAATATTTGATCCAAGTGAAATAATATTTGATGCAAGTGAAATATTATTTGATGCTAGTGAAATATTATTTGATGCAAGTGAAATATTATTTGATGCAAGTGAAATATTATTTGATGCAAGTGAAGTATTATTTGATGCAAGTGAAATAATATTTGATGCAAGTAACGCTTTTAACATTTAATATATAAAAGATATATTTGTATAATTTATGAGATATTATGATTGGTCACCATAATCTCTCATTGCTCACCATAATCCTTCATTGCTCATCATAATCTTCCATTGCCCACCATAATCATTCATTGCCCACAATAATCCCTCATTGTCCACCATAATCATTCAATGCCCACAATAATCTTTCATTACCCACCATGATCTTTCATTGCCAACTATAATATTTCATTGCCTACCATAATCTTTCTTTGTCCACTATGTATAATCCTTCATTATCCACCATAATCTTTCATTGCTCACCATAATCTTCCATTGCCCACCATTATCTTTCATTGCCCACCATAATCATTCATTGCCCACCATAGTTCTTCATTGGCCACCATAATCCTTCATTGCTCACTATTATCCTTCATTACCCACTATAATCATTCATTGCCCACCATAGTTCTTCATTGGCCACTATAATCCTTTATTGCCCACCATAATCCTTCATTGCCCACCATAATATTTTATTGCTCACCATAATCATTCATTTCCAAGCATAATCCTTCATTGCACACCATAATCCTTCATTGCCCACCATAATCTTCCATTTGTCACCATAATCCTTCATTGTCCACTATAATCTTTCTTTGCCCTCCATAATCTTTCATTGCCACCATGATCTTTCATTGCCCACCATAATCTTTCTTTGCCCTCCATAATCTTTCATTGCCCTCCATAATCTTTCTTTGTCAACCATAATCTTTCATTGCCCACCATAATCTTACATTGCCAACTATAATCTTTCATAGCCAACCATAATCTTCCATTGCCCACATAATCTTCCATTGCCCACCATAATCTCCCATTGCCAACCATAATCTTCCATTGCCAACCATAATCTTCCATTGCCCACCATAACCTTCCATTGCCCACATAATCTTCCATTGCCCACCATAATCTTCCATTGCCCACCATAATAATCTATCATGGCCAACTAAAATATTCTATCATTGCCCACCATAATAATATATCATTGTCCACCATAATAATTTCCAAAATCCTCCACTTTAATTTGTCTATCTATATATTTCATGCATTATACGTAAAGTTTATTTACATTAAAATTAATTACATAAAATTTTTAACATAAATACATACAAATACCTCTTCGTAGTTCACGTCCCTGAATGAAATAGGGACGTGCACTAGGAATGGGGTATTTATAAATTAATTTATCTCAAATTTAATTAAATTTCATCTGATTAAAATATATCGCACAAATAGATATTAATAATTATTGACAGAAAAATTAGTATCTTAACTACGAATACAAATAATACCAAAAAGGAATATTTGAATTTAAAATTCAGCAAATTAAAGAATATAGATTTGGAAAACAAATTGAAATATATATACTCTTGCTTTCTCTTAAAATGGTTATCAATATAAGAAAATTATTAATTTATGATTACCCAATTCTTAGTTCCCGTGAAATTACGGTCAGATGAAATGTTATTCCACAACGTGCAAAAAAGTCTATGGGAAAATGTAACCACATTTAAAAAAATGTTATTTTTTTTAATTTCATTATCATTATTTTTGAGAATGCTAGTTTGATGAAACAGACTATGCAATTGTAGAGTAAAAAAACCTGAACAAAATATAAACAAACACCATGGTCAAATAATGAGAGAGAAATGGGGATTTTAATAAAGTTTAAATTTTACGTTTTTTTGTGGGGGGGGGGGGGGGTAAAATATAAAATAGTGAGACACTCCCTTTAAAGACGATATTTTTACATTAAAAAGGAAGAGAAAACAAATGAGGTTAATTCCAAACGTTTGTTAGAATGTTCGATATCTTAGTAATATTACGATACCAGTTTTGTTCAATTTCTTTAGTAATTAACTTAAGCCTAATTCACCAACTAATATTTCTTGGTAGTCAACTATAACCCAATTGGTTTTTTGATCCCTGGTTACTACCTGACTATAGTATCTATGTACCTATTTAGTAATTAACAAACTAATGTTGCTAGGGGTTACTATTCACTAGTCCGACGCCCCAATAGTCCGACACTTTAGTAATTTATTACTGATTTAACATAAATATCGGGGCACGTGCCGCCCCCCGAACCCCCCTGCCAAGTCATTAAACAATCATGAAGTGTGCCGTACAACAAACTACAGATACGACAAACTACATTAAATGATGAAATACAATGAGGGAATAAATAAATAATAAATATATATAGAACTAAAGTAATATGAAAGAGTGATATTAAATTTAAAAAATGAAAGAAATTAAAAATTATTTTAATATTTAGATTAGTTAATAATTGAGTAAACCTATTTAATCATATTTTTTATTTTAATTGAAAAATAAAAACGAATAATAACATAGAGATATATAACTGTCGAGTAATTAACTACTCAACTACATTCAAACTGTGTTTCTTCTATATACCTCAATGACCGAAAATAATTTGAACTTCATTAGGTATAATAATGTTACATAATTTACAGCGCTATCGGTATAATTTGAAATTAAACAGATAATTAATTTCTTCATAATCACGAGTAAACTAAGTCATAAAATATACATTTTATTTTGATAGTCAGTCAGTGTTTAAAATCTTGAATATGATAGAGTCAGATAGAGAGCGGTTTACTAAACGCAAGTCCACCGCAAGTGACTGTATAAGAACAAACCTATTTACAAACATTCAAGCTTTGAATGACCAGAAACTAATACAATGAATTACATTAGATGTTAACATGAATGTATAGTATAAATTTGTAAATAAAATAACAGTTTATAAAGAAATAGAAGTACAAAGTTAGAAACATTATTTTTTCTCTCTGTAATCATTTACCGCCAAATCATTTTCCCCAAATCTGTATATCCCTATTTACTATATAGTATTATTATACGTTCATACGCACCGCCCCATCATTTCACCCCCTCCCTCCATCTCTATCAGTAGTTTTTAGCTACCTACCGAAATGTTTAACAAATTGATGAGCCTAGAACTGCAAAGAGGAGCTATAACATGACAACTGATAGATCTCTTTATTGTTATAACCAAATTATATTCTAATGTTGAACTAACATATAATTATTATTGGATATGATTATTCTAGAATCTAAAATAATCATGCATTTTCACAGCTATGGTCGTAGTTAAAAAAATATTATTGAAATATATAAAATCAAATTCTGGATAAAAAGATGTATTATTGTGACTGTTATTTGAATGACGATTCGTGATACATTGAGTAAATTTTATACCTAATGGTAATTTTACATATAATATGGTTCATACTACCTAGTTTAATTATTCGATTGAGGTATTTGTTATTAAATTTAGATCAATATTGATTAGTTATGTACAATTTGGATAGCAGACTTATTAGGGTAAGTTCCAAGTTATCGAACAGTTTCATTTTCGAGCACGTAAAAATATTTTATAATTATTATTCTATACTCATATTAACCTTTTTTACTTGTTCGTAAAACTGGAACCGTTCGATAACTCGGAACTTACACTATAGATAAGTATGATTTACTTGGTTGTTTTATATGTATGATTTACTTGGTTGTTTTAGTAACTTGGTACCTAGCAACATACAGTCTTTTAGTTAAAACTGATAAGAAACGTAACAATGTTCGGATACCCATAGTTCTCGGAAAGTGAATTTTCTATAACATAACTAGGTAGTTAGTAGTAAACTAAGAAATGCTTTATGTTTTCGGTTTTATTACTATAAATAATGTAATTATTTTGTTGAAGATTTCATTACTATGATAATAGTGAAATATTGTTGTAACTTATAAGTTACAAAGATCTTATCTTCTTTGTAACTTATAAATTAAATTAAATAATACTAGGTACGTAGTACATATCATAGGATATTTTAAAGATTATACTTATCCATTAGTTCTCTCTTACTCTCAAGTAAAAGAGAGAGAAAATATTTGTGATTGAGCAATGAGTGCTTTACTTCACTTACTCTATTTGGTGCCTGGAGTGACATAATATAAGGGGGGGGGGGGGTCGTAAGGGAGGGGGCTAAGGGGGACAGGGGAGAGTAACGCTATGGTTAGTAGTGGCGGGATGTGTGCTATCCTCCAATAAACTCATTGATAAAATACTTATTTCTTTCCTAATAATAATTACCTTGTTTGCAATATATCATGTACATTTAAGTTTATTTCTCAACACTGAATCAGTCACATTTAACACGTACTGCAAATAATGATCATCATACTGTTTTTACAGGATGGCATATTTCTCTATACCTGTAAATGATATAAATCATTCACTGCAATATAATTATTAATTTATGTATAGTTTATATATTTGTCACTAGGCCCTATAAATAAACAAATAAATAATTTAATCATTTCCCCTTCGGTCTATTGGTGATACCTAAGTAAGTAGTGTCTCAGATGATTGACAGATGATTGACAGCTGTACAACCAGTGACATAAGTCAGGCAGCCAGTGGAAGTGACTGTATTTTCGCGCGCTTAACAAAATTAATACAGTCCACCACTTCACATGAATGACCAATGATTGAAACACTGAAATTAAATCATATGTGAAAACAAATGTATTTATATATGTTGTATATAAAATATCAGCTTATAATTTAGCATACATTAACTTAAAAGATAATTACTTTCTGTATAATTAACCACTCGTTCTTCCCCCCCCCCCCCCGATAATAAGTTACACCAGTCCTCTCCTCGCCCTGTACCCCCCCCCCTAACCTTCCTGAGTAAGCAATGGAGCTGTAAAGAAAACCTTATGTAAAAAAACGTTACTGAATTTTTGAAACCTTTTTTTACTCACAGTTATTGATCTTGTAATGTATCATAAAATGAATTATTTTATTACTAGGTTCTGATTTTAACTTATTTTATCACCTTCGCAGATTGCAGAAGGTTACACTTTAGGCAGTATTTATTTATTTGTAATCATGCTAGGTTCTCGCATAACTCAAAAAGGTTTCAATCAAATTGCCTGAAATTTTTATAGGTGTTTGTCATTATCCAGGAACCAGCTGGTTAGATTTTACAGATTGTTACAATAATTAGTAACATTATTTTATTATCATAGTATTCTTTAGTGACACATTTTAGTTAGGCTATATATTTATTGTTATTTGAACATATTATTGATTAGGTAGGTGGGAAAAATAACTTTCATCGTAAAATAAACACTAAATTAACTATCATTGATGACTGACTGTAGGTACTGTCGTACTGGTAGTAGGTAGGTACTACACCTTTTCAACTTAAATTTAAAACATTTTTATATTAATTTAAAAGAAGTCAAGTTATATTTAAAAATTTAGAAAAAAAGTGATTCGAGTTATATATAAAATGGTTCAACTTAAAGCTACTCCGTGAATGCAATCACTATCCAAGGAATGTGACGAAGAAGGTCACAAGCATCGATGGCTGCACTCACGTATGGAAGAGGAAAATGAAGAGGTGTTACAGTTTTCTGTGTTATTTCTCGTTTTACTTTTTCATTAAAATAAAAATATTTTTTAAATAGATAAGCTCCATTAATAAATAATCCTAATAATAATTTTTTTCTTTCATTTTGAGAATTTTATATTCCTTTCTTAGTTTACTTTATTTCTAATATATTTGTATGATGCAATCATTCTTTGTATTTCATCATATAATGTTGTTTGTTGTATCCGCTAGTTTGTTGTACTACACACTTCATGATTATTTAATGACCTGTCACGCCCCTACATATACATATATTCGATGTTAAGCAGTAATAAACTGCAAAAGGGTCGGACTGATATTGGACTAGAGGGGCGTCAAACTAATGGTGTTGTCGAGCCAATGAATAGTAACCCCATGAGTTTAACTAAGACCTCGTAGTTGAAGAGCTTAACCCAAGCACTGTCCTCTTTAAACTGCAAGTAGTTTGAAAAAATGGTAAACATGTAAAAATTAAAAAAATCCATAATCCAAATTACAACAGTTCGGGGCCTAAGGGACGCCACCCCCTTCTTTCCCATTCACCAAAGACAGCTAACGGATAGAGCCCTTGGGTGCTAAGTTTTAAAATCACGGTATGTTGCTAGGTACCGAGTTTATTTATGGAAAACAATCAAATAATTCATACCTATCTATAGGGTAAGTTCTGAGTTATCGGACTGTTCCAGATTTACGAATGAGTAAAAAAGGTTAAAATGAGAGTTAAATTAATAATTATAATATATTCGCTTACTTGCTCAAAAATATGGAACCGTTCGATAATCGGAACTTATCCTAATTAGTCAGGTACCTAAAGTGTAAATAACTAATCAATATTCTTAAATTCAAATATTTATTTAAATTTACATCTCAATTGAATAACTGAACTATAATAAACAATGAATTCAATCAATCATACCTAAAAATGCTATCATTATCACTCAATATATCACAAATCTTCATTCAAATAACGGTCACAATAATACATCTTTTTATCCATACTATGTGATAAGCCTACCTAATTGGATTTTAATATTATATTAATGTTTCTTTTAGAAACACAAAAGTGATCAAACTATATGATTCTTATAGATAATCAAAATTCATATCCTATAATAATTTTATATGTCAGTTCAATATTATAATATAATTTAAGTATAATAATATACATTCCTATTATTTGACAATGCTTAGTTTTCTGCAGTTCAAGGCTCATAAATAATTTTTTAAACATACGGTAGGTAGCTACTGATAGGGGGGGGGGGGGAGGTGTGAGATGAATGAAGGGTGGGGGATCTGTACGTAAACACTGATATAC